>JAHWFP010006058.1:0-20760 GCA_023313725.1 Lithobius niger
CTTTGTTCAGCAACCAGTTGGAGAGGTCAACACGTTCTGGATAGTCATGTTCCTCAAGTCCTTGATGATATTGCACGTGGTAAGGGTGAAAATGGTGATCCTGTAGGATTTTTAGCACTGATCGCTGACTTATTCCACTTTCATGCGAAATCGCCCTTGAACTCGTATGAGGACTTAATTGGAAATACGCTATTACGGCAGCTGCATTAGCATCATTTGTGGCAGGTCGTGGGCTTTCATGTGGTGGTCATTTTTTTAAGTGATCCAGAACCGTTTGCTCGCGCAAGCAGTCGTACAATAGTGTTCCTCGAAGGTTGCTGCACACCAGGAAATCTTTGTCCAAACTCTTGGGCAGCTCGTGTTGCATATCTGTTGCATTTACTATAAATTATCATCATCTCAACATACTGCTCACTAGTGTATGGACGCCAATAAATTACGAGCTATTAAAGGCACTGTTGAGGAATGGCACTCGGCGTGTCGCCGCAGTCGCCGTGAGGAGGTGGTGTTGGCCCGTTTGCGCATTGGTCACACTCGACTTACGCACTGTTTCCTTTTGCGGGGGGGTTGGCCCTCCTGAATGTTATTGGTGTCGGCTGCCACTTACGGTCCGGCACTTCCTTGTTGATTGTTGCCATCTTGATGGTTTTCGTCGTCGTTTCCATCTTCTGCATGACATTGTGCGCCAATTGGGCGATAAGTCTGTCCTCCTGTCCGGTGTTTTTCAATTTTTGCAGGAGGTACAGATGTATGACAAGATTTAGATTAGGGGTTTGAATAATATCTCTAATGTGTGGTGCAGTGGCAACCCGGACCACTGCACTGTGACTAAGGTTGGCGCTAATGACCAAGCTGTCGACGCGCCATTAAGCTCACCCCCCCCCATGATTATTATGTAAAAACATACTAATTTCTAATTACCATAAAGATTGTTTTAGCAGTTGGGGCTTCATTCGTCACACCCTCAAATGAGAGACCTGTTCCTTTTATTTTCCTTATCAGGCAATAAAATCTTGCTGGGCAATAATACTAACTGCGTGGTGGTCAGACTTTCCTATTTGAAAGTTATTTCCTATCTTGCTTCGTATTTGAGATGCGTTTTTGATGACCTTGAACGTATTCCCCAAGGTCATTTTAACCTTTGATACTAGAGTTTCCCTAGAACGTACGCGAAACAATTAGCAGTTACAGGGAAACCAGCCAGGAGGCAGCTGTACAATTACAAACAAGGTATTGCTTGCCTTTGACTGGCTTTTCCTGCACTACACACATTGTTTTGCCCATATCTCCCTTGTTTATGGCACGATTTCTGTTACGTTTTCTGTGTTGGCCTGGGTTCATGATCCTAAACAACTTTCTCATTTACTTCATGCCGTTATCTTGGATAGTTTTGGAGTTAACTTTTGGATGACTTGCAAACATCTTTCAAGGTCATAATTACAGCAGACATTACATCCGCCCAGGTTTGCTTAGTATTGGTAGGTGTTTCGCTTTGAGCTAGTTACACGTCTTTAGAAGACATTGTTGCCGGACACTTCAGTTGCCTCACCCTGTATATATATTTCGCTTAGGAGACTCGGCTCAGGACCAGACTTAATGAAGGATTATTAGGGATTATTATTAAACAAACGAAGCTTGAACAATCAGCAAGAGAGCGAGCGGGCTCATTATTCCCATGGTAGCAAAGAAAAAGGGCGAGCGGTCGATAATGAGAACTAATGCGCGCTATAACAATTAGAAACAAACACAATATTCATACTCAAGATGGCGGCCCCCTTTCTTTTACTTGAGCTTTCGCTCGCTTTTACATTTTATTTTCCCTGTTTGTGATCAAGACCGAAATAAACTGGCTGAAAATTTAAAATCAAGTGTGTTTTATTGCATTTGTGGGGTACCACGTCTGTCAGAGACGACTTTGCTGTGTTCCTCCTCGACCCACAAATTAATTTCATTCTACAATATTGCTACAATAATGCTGACTATTAGAACGAGTTGAATCAGCGGGAATCTGCTATACCGGCGTATGTTATGACGGGGCACAACTAGTAAGCATTTACAAGTTGAAGGCGTGTGTCGTGGAATATTTTCCAACTAGTTTCAATGTCCATACTATTGTCAATTATGTCAGACCACCTCAGCAGTAAGAGATTTTTTTTGTAGTGCATTAAAGTCAGTAGCACGAATGAATCGCCTTTCAGCCGTACCGTTCGCAGTATTTTCTCCCAGGTTAATGCCAAATGCATTCATGCTGTGGTAACTGTTTCCAAAATGTAACCCGAACATTGACATTGTATACAAGATGGTTATCCACCAAAATTAGATCCAAAAATCTTGTCACCACGAGAAAGTTTTGTGACCAGTTTCGAGACCAAGCTCAGAAACACAATTCAAAAAAGGTTGTTGACATGACCTAGAGACACCTAGAGAGGACCAGTTTGTATATAAGACATGTTGAAATCACCAACAATGATATTAGGTATGTCATTGGCAATATTTTCATTTTTATTATGTCACATTCCACTAATCCATTCGGTACATAACATAACCAAGAAAAATTACCAAGCCTATTTGGGCCTAGATCGATACTGAGTGATTCCACATCAACATATTTTAAGATACTACACATTACATGCCTTTTTTTTTTACCAAGATTGCCAGCAAGTGACCACCCCCCCGTCACCTCTCAGCAGTTTATATGGCAAATTGTAAACCAATATCGTGTCCGTCACCTTATCAAATGTTAACATTGGATGACCGTAGATGCCTATAATTGTTCTTTTTTTTTTTTGTAATTGAAAGTTTCCAAAAGATACATTATTAATATAAGTTTGACACAAATATAACAAATAGTTTATATCAAATTAACCACGCAAAAGACTACAGATTGAAAAAACAAAATAAATGAACTTCATAATGATTC
Organism: Lithobius niger; assembly: GCA_023313725.1. Taxonomy (NCBI): domain Eukaryota; kingdom Metazoa; phylum Arthropoda; class Chilopoda; order Lithobiomorpha; family Lithobiidae; genus Lithobius; species Lithobius niger. Next base: position 2,921 of record JAHWFP010006058.1, read on the forward strand.
CCTAGGAACCCGAGTGAAGCAAGCAAATATACACGCAGAAATCACCCAGCAACTCTTAATTGGCAATTAAAATGGGCACGTTTATAATTAAAATTCTTTTCCTAGTGGCTAACTCGGCCGTTATATTGGAGATAAAGTTCAAGATATAAACAATCTCGGCGAATTTTCGACAGCCAGTATAAGCTAACCATTGTATTTTACTTAGAATGTCGTAAATTCGAATTCATACGAGTAACGCTCAAATTCAAAATAGGAAATACTAAATCGTATTTTGCAAATTTTCGAAATGCTGTAGGCTGTGATTAAAAGTCCTCCTATCTTCGTCAGATACTCACAATAAGTGATTCTTTCTTACCAGTGACGTGCACAGGGAGGAGGGCAGAGGGGGGCATTCCCCTTGCCCTTTTGGAAAAAAATACCCCTTTTGAAGAAAAAACGAGCCATGTTTTGCTTCTGTGTACTGAAAAATGCTGGTTTCAGCGTGGAGAAAGGCGCCTAGAGCCCTAAAGAGGGCAAAAAGAAAGATAGGAAGCCCAAGAAAGCCTAAAATGGTAAACGAGTCCTCAGAAAAATTAAAAAAATAAAGCCTCAACGTGCCCTTTTACTGAAAGTTGCCCCTGCCCCTTTCGGATGTCTGTGCACGTTACTGCTTCTCACTGCTTACGTCAAGTTGTTTCTGCTCTTCCCATTTTCGTTTGCAGACGACACTCAGGTTGGTATGGTAGCGTACTGTATTCACTGGTTAGAGACTGGTGCGTGTCCTCTTCGTGCCATTTTCACGTAAAGCTCCCACCAAACTCTTGGCTAATCAGATGCTGTACTCCTGCATTGGATGGGCCCTGCAGGTTCATTAAGGACTTTACAGAATCTATTTGATGCTAGATGAAGTGATTTTAAGGCGTCTTAGGTCGATCTCATAGAATTTAAAACTAAAATAGTTGTTGATTACTCCATTTAGTCGTATGCCCATTGTCCACGCAGTGAGACGCAACGCTGTTTGTTACGTCTTGACTTACTACGTCTCTCGTGTGCAGGCTTAAGCCCTAGCCAGACTGGCTGCTCGCGGCTGCACGCCGACGTAGTATGGTGTAAAAAAGACTTCAATATTGGTCCTTAACGCAACACCAACTACACGATTGCTGCAATGTTGATCTTGTAGGCACGTACTTACGCATAGCTTCGCACGAAATTTTCTTCTGTCTGGAGAGGCCTTTACTCTTGTGTCCACTCCTTTTCGTGTTTCACGTATGTATGCAGCATCGTACTCGCTGCATGGCACTCGAGACACTCCCACGGCTGTGTTTGGGACAGTTCCAATCTCATCTTCAATCACTTGTTTCTCTCTTGATCTCACAGCCTTTACAACTTTGTGTTCCACAGGTTTCGCATGAGCATAGACTTCAAGTTGTTTTCTGCTAAAGCAGAACAATTACGTAAACAATAAGAAGCACTGATTGTGAAAGTCTGACGAATATATATCTTTTCATCATACAGCCTATCGAAAATTCGCATAATACGATTTAGGATTTTCTGTTTTATATTTGAGGATTATTCGTATCTATCCGATAGTCAGAATGTGTTGAATGTGTATACTCAGCAAACTAACTTCATCAGGCATCTTCTACTCTTGTCTATTGACATCGAGACGACAAGAGATAACATTAGACGTCAAGAGACAAGAAGCCACGAGCGTAAAAGATGCTTGATGAAGATTGTCGGCTAAGTGTAAATCACCAGCATATTCTGACTGTCGAAAATTCCCTAAGATAGTTTATATCTTGGACTTTGAGATTTTGCTTACATTGTGCATCGTATTAGAAAGTTGTAGATAAATGAATCTAAAACAAAACCCACAAGGGTGAAAGAACCCGCCAAGTTTCAGCCAATCAAAGTAGTTACATCAGAACCAAAATGGCTGCCAGCAAGTTGCTACATCCGGCAACTAAAGACGTTTTGTCTTCAGGCCAATACCGAGTTAAGAAAAAAAGCGAATCTTAATTCTAGGCTAGCAAAAGCAGTTTTTAAACTTGGTCTCAGTCAAAAGCATACGAGATCGATGCATGTCACCACCCTCTGTTCCCATAGAGACTTTGAGAAAATGCACCATGTTGACATACGTTTAGAGTGGAATGAGTTTTAAGAAAGGCATGAACCGAATTATGGCCTAGACTTGCAAGACTTAGGTAATTCATATGAACTAAAGTTTAGGATGTTTTTTAAGCTGCAGGATAGCCTAGCCTACGACATTCTGTTATTTTGCAATAAAGCTTTTGCCATGTTATGCTAGTTTTTGTGTGACAATGAAAATTGAAAAGTATGCCTCTGACTCGACTCAAATAACGTATGAACGGGATTAAAGTCACAGTTTGTTCCGTATCTAGAGGTTAAAAACTAAAATTTTGCCAAATTTTGTTAAAGTTGTACTGTAGGCCTAGTATTTTGGTGATTTGGCAAGAGACAACATAAATAATGACCAAACTTGATTAAATTTTCGGCCCTAAAAAAAATAAAATCGGCTCAAATAGGCTAAATCAAACGAGACACACATAGTCTAAATGATTTACCATTAAGGTCATTGGATAATCCCTTAAAAAGTGTCAGAATTCGCTATTAGGCCTAGGCTGTAGCTTGAACTTCGATATCAACCGCAAACTGTTCCACTCGGCATCTTTAATACAGATCGTTCATTAATTGGTTCAATGTTAGCCAGTTATTTCTTCCACAACATAGCCTACACTATTGTAATTGGATTGGAAATGGTAACAGTTTTCTGATGACTAGCAGTAGCAGTCAGCAAAAATTTCCAGATTTCCCAATTTTGACCGATTTTACCATTTCAGCAAAAAACTTTGTAAATTCATTGTCTGTATTAGCCATCAAAGTAAATTATAAGTAGCCTTATATGTTTTTCTTTTTTTGGGAGGGATTGGGTTGGAGGAGGGGGGAGGTCGAGATGATATGGCAAAAGGCTTTTCTGGAGAGCATGAGATTTCTTTTAAATGTATAATGTTTAATATGCAAAGAGCTAACTTTAAAATAAGCAATTTTTGGACATTTTTTACAAGTGTAGATTAGGTTAAGCTAATCATAACAGCTACGTACAGCTACTCAACTGCAGTATAACCAGTGAGTAGCATTTACTCTTTTTAAAGAAAAAGGAGGCTTTTAGTCTAGGAGAAGAATTCAGAAAAGGACATAGTTTCCGAGCTAAAGGCCTTTTTTAGTAGAAGTGGACACTAATTTTTTTCTGATCAAGAAGAATGTGAAGAAGCTAGATATAAACGTTACCAAATTTTCTTTGCAATTTTAAGACCGGAATTGAGCCGTTATCTTGGGAAAAAATGGCGCCAGTGAGAGATTTTCTAATATTTTTTATATCTTGACTTCTGCCAATCCGTTTTTCTTTTCACCAAATAAAAGCATTTGAAACGTGCTATCCTTCATTACATATAACACGTTCGACATATTTTAACATATTTAACTTAAAAGTTTAAAAACATGCATTCGCTCGTCGTTAAATTTCGCTGTAAACGAAAATAAACGTCTAACGCTTACACCAATCGTTTTAATGCCTATGTAAGTTCTTGTAGTACAGATAATAATTACCTTTAATTTGGTATATAGACCATCTATTTTGGTCCCATTGAAATGGAGTTATGAATAATGTTAGTATATGGGTAACATGCGCAATTTCTTAAAATTAATATAGTGTAGTATAGTTGATAAAGGGCAAAAAAAAAGGGTCTGTTTCATTTTCGGGAAACTAGTAAATTTTCTCCAGTTATATCTTACGTAGGTGCTATCTTACCTCCATTTAAAAAGGAAGTGGCAATCTCATAGCAGTCGAAAAGTTATTTTCTATTAGAATGTACCCCTTCAAGCGTCCTACTTAACTTAAATGGCTATAGTTAGGCTTTTCTGAAACGTGGTGATGTCTTCTTTCCAACAAGGTTAATAAAATGTACTTATCTTTCATATAGGTCGTCTTACGCCCATTTGAAGGTGAAGTGATACTGTCGTAGTGGTCAACATGTGTCGCGATTTTCGTTTTGAATATACTCCTGCAATCGTCCTACTTAACATAAATGGCTATACTTAGACTTTCCTGAAAAGTGGCGATGTCTTCTTTCCACCAAGGCTAATTAAATTTATTTGTTACTCATAATGGCCATTCTATGTTGATTTAAAAGGACATAAATCCTTCCAGTATATCGTGCAACCCGATGAAATTGCAGTTGGCAACATTTACACAGGTTAGAGTTAATGTCGCCAAATCACCTCGCACGCAAGAGAAAACAAGAAAACGATTGTGTTGGCAACATTTATATACATTTGAACTAATGTCGCAAAACTGAGTCATGCAGGAAAGCCAACAAGGATTTATGTTCCTTTAAAGGTGAAGTGTTCATGTCATAGCATTCGAAATGCATAGTGATATTCGAATTAAATGTACACTTTCAGACTTCCTAATTCTCATAACTAAGATATTTATGAAGGGCGGGTCAGAAATATTGGCCTTTAATGCAGACCATCATTCACTCGTTAATTAGTAATGTACGGAGGTGAAAGAGGGAAGGAATTTTCGAATTCAACCACTCAGTAAGCCCGTTAATTAATTAAGTTAATGATGTAATTAGATTTAATTGAATAATATGTATGCATTCCTTCCAACAAGGATAACACAAATAAAATAAAATTTAAATGCATAATTTGTACACATATTCCAATAATAAAACAAACAAACCATACATGGACCACACGTGTCTTGCCTGTCAGCCGAATTCCATTTAAAATGCAGGGTGTTATGAATACACCTGTAAATGACATGTTAAACACAAAAAGGAATGAGATGAGAATCAGCATGTTGAAATATCTAAAACCACTATTCATTTTCATTAGTAAAAAAAATTATTACTGCACAAAGGAATTTTAAAAACAAAATAGGAAAATGGGGGGGGGGGATGAGGCTTAATGGCACGTCGACAGCTTGGTCATTAGCGCCAACCTCAGTCACAGTGCAGTGGTCCGGGTTGCCACTGCACCACACATTACAGAGATATTATTCAAACCCCTAATCTAAATCCTGTCATACATCTGTACCTTCTGCAAAAATTGAAAAACACCGGACAGGAGGACAGACTTATCGCCCAATTGACGCACAATGTCATGCGGAAGATGGAAACGACGACGAAAACCATCAAGATGGCAACAATCAACAAGGAAGTGCCGGACCGTAAGTGGCCGCCGACACCAATAACATTCAGGAGGGTCAACCCCCCACAAAAGGAAACAGTGAGTAAGTCGAGTGTGACCAATGCGCAAACGGGCCAACACCACCTCCTCACGGCGACTGCGGCGACACGCCGAGTGCCATTCCTCAACAGTGCCTTTAATAGCTCGTAATTTAGGAAAATGGCCATAACGTGACTCATATTTAAGATGCCCCACAAATACTCCAAATACTCCGGCCTCAGGCACCCCTGGCATTTTCGAGCAGAGAAGGTCCCTGTGATGTCTCGTGCTAGAGACCTAGCAAAATTGGCCCTCTCTCCTTCTGGCGCCACAGCTAACGCTGGGTGCGCGTCAAAAAGCTACAAATACTCCAAGTTAAGTTAAATAGGAAGACTGCAGATGTACTTAAAAAATTGGGAGTTACGCACTAAAATTAGTACATGTGTAGGTAAACCACAATTTTTGAAATATGGATGCAAATCTATTTACGTTGCATTTTGGACTTATATGCCAGATGCCTGAGCAGGGAACCCATCTTGAGCCATTGGGTTTTCCGTCCTGCATCACGATTTTAGAGCATAGGGTAGATTTTTACGTTAAATATGCATTGAAACTCTCTTGTAGGAAATTTTCTGCTTAACATTGCGCCTAACCATGTTATTTATTTGAATGTTAAGACGTTACCAGTAAAAAAACACTTTTTTTGGGGGGGGGGGGGGGGCCTTTTTTTTTTCAGGGGTAGATTCATCCATATTTTTCCATTTGCAATGTAATAACGTATAACTGGTGTAAATTTGGTCAATTTCCGGAGGCGAGCTATCGGTCCCTTTTCTGTCCCTTGTCTATTCTTTATAAAAAATACCGTGTTACACATATGTTTGCGTAACCATACCTTTACTTCTATGGGACCGAAATAGATGTTCTATATACTAAATTAAAGGTAATACACTGTGCTACAAGATTTACATGGGTATTAAAACTATTTGTCTAAGCGTTGGAGGTTATTTTATGCTTATTGCGAAAGTGTAGGAAGAGCAAATGCATGTTTTTTGTCTTTAAGTTGAAATTTGTTAGTAAACCATAAAATATATCGAAATAATTATTCTATAATAAAAGGTAGTACGTTTTAAATCCTTTTATTTGGTAACAATCAACAAGGAAGTGCCGGACCGTAAGTGGCCGCCGACACCAATAACATTCAGGAGGGTCAACCCCCCGCAAAAGGAAACAGTGAGTAAGTCGAGTGATGGTTTTCGTCGTCGTTTCCATCTTCCGCATGACATTGTGCGTCAATTGGGCGATAAGTCTGTCCTCCTGTCCGGTGTTTTTCAATTTTTGCAGGAGGTACAGATGTATGACAAGATTTAGGTTAGGGGTTTGAATAATGTCTCTGTAATGTGTGGTGCAGTGGCAACCCGGACCACTGCACTGTGACTGAGGTTGGCGCTAATGACCAAGCTGTCGATGCGCCATTAAGCCTCAATCCCCCCCCCCTTTTATTTGGTGTAAAGAAAAAGAAAAACGGATTAGTAGAAGCCGAGATATTAAAAATATTAGAAAACCTCTAATTAGTTTCATTTTTTCCAAGATGGCGGATCATTTTCGGCCTTAAAATTGCAAAGAAAATTTGGTAACGTTTATATCTTGCTTCTTCACATGCTCCTTGTTCAAAAAAAAATAGTTACCGCTTCTACTAAAAAAAATGCCTCTACTCGTTGCATTTTCTGATTTTACTCCTAGAATATAACTACATAGTAACGGTGCACCGAGGAGCATTCTCCCCCCCCCCCTCCCACAACTAACTGGTACCAAGCTAATCAGTCAAACACAAAACTTAAATTCTGACAAAATTACCAGCCAGAGGAGAAGAACTCCGTTTAGTCTTTCGTCCTCATATGTATAGGGAAGAAATACTAAATGGAGTGCTTCTCTGAAATATTACTAACATGAGAATCATCTAATATTCTTGGCTTGATAAAGTCCATGAAGAGAACTGAAACTTTCTTGATGCAAATTACAGGTTGAGTGAGTTAAAGTATCATTTAAACACATACGCTATTATGTAATGCAACACTGCTAGTCCTTATAGCCTACCAAATGATTTAATGGAATGATTTAATCACTGCTGCCGATTTTGTGTTACTCCGATACAATCAAGAACCATTATCTGGATCAGTAAATCGGTAATAATTTCACAAATTTCGACGAACATTGCTCTCATTGTGTACTGATTACTTCGAAGCAGATAACTTCAGCATCAGATTCATATTTTTCTTATTTCGCTATTGGCTGGAAGACCATACATTTGTATCTCGCCAAATTAAAACTAATTTTTTAGACACCGGACACTAACTTTTTTTTAAATAACTTAGCCTGACCTATTCATAATCCTTGAATCTGTTAAAGTACAAGTTTCTCATAAATTGTGGTACCATATGTTCGCATGGCAATGTAGGAGTGTGCAGGTTCCAAAACCTTTTTGAAAATTAAAAAATATCCATCACAGAAGCATTTTGCCTCTTAATTCTGAACAATAAGGACTACACGGTTGAGATCTGGACAGTAGGAATGCTGATAGAACACCGTTAAAATGATATACTGAAACATTAAAATCCACCAACTATACGTGACAATTTGTTCAGATTGGTTACACCTTGTTTACAGCAACCCGCAGACGATTTGGCCACTTGGAAAAACATTTTAATCGCCAACTACTTGCCCATTTAATTGTCAGTTGGTGAATGGGGGGGGGGGGGGGGTTGAGGCTTAATGGTGCGTCGTTGGTGAATGGCTGGTTGATTTCTGCATTTATGTTGCTTAGTAAAGTTTTAGGTGAAATTTTGACGAGATTTCGACCAGTCCAGCCATGAGTGGCAAGTAACAGTTCGATCAATGGGGCTAGTCTCGACTTGATCATTTTCAAAAGCGCATCGAAATCAAGGCGTAAAACGTAAGTTCTCCAAAAATTGTAGTCTTGAAACATGTCGTAAGCCGAATTCCAGCAGGTTTGTCGATTTGTAAGAGAAATTCCGTACTCTCCGCAGACGCTAGGTTTGAGGTTACATTTTGGCCATTCCGAATCGCGTTTTAGTGTAAACGAAGAAACAACAATGGCGGCTTATTATGTTGCTTTGCTGATAACAACCATAGACTAAAGAAACATATATTAATGCTTGACGAACTATCGGCACTGGTGTCTGCGGCCCATGTAGAAGATCCACCATTGGAGTGGAGCCGCTTTGCGTTGCTACTGCGTCGCACATGTTCAACACATTTTCACTTATAGTATTTTCTCTTTAATAAGCTGATGCACCCATCATGCTGTAAAATCTCGTAATAATGGTAATATGATTAGCACATAATTAAGGTTCGTTATTTTTTTAATTGTGTGCGACGCCATCTATCGACAAATTGGCACACCTCAACAATTAGACGCTTTTAAAGCATTATTACAAAATAATGTGCAACTTCCGCTAAACATATATTGTATTTATCGTGTCTTTCCTACGGTTCGGCAGTTTATTTTACATGCTATCCTTCCTAGCCGTAGACTCACCCAGCGACTCCACTACAATGGCGGCAGGCATGGTACTCTAATTGCAGTCATTTTGCCCAGTGCTCCCACTATAAAATGGAACCCCCTCAATAACAACCGTACTAATCTTTGCATATTAACAATTCGGGTAGCTATGTCGAACAAATAACTTCCGAGTTGTAACCGCATCTTCCTTCCAATCTAAGAGGCTCCTTTTGTCAGTATGTAATGACTGGGGTTGTCTTCTTCTGGGGATTGGCTTATGAGCATGATCAGTGTAAAGAATCTAAAAGTGTGGTTACAACATTCGGAGTTAAATTCTCAACTACGAAAGCTGCGTGACGTTGTATTGTGGCCAATACCTTGTGTTTGAAAGACATCTCTTCTCAGTCATCAATAGCTTGTGCTGAAACATTGTAACTCGTACTGAGAGGGGCCTTAGAGCTTCGTTGGGCAGATGACCGGAAGCAGTTAGTGCTCGCAAAAAAAAAAAACCCTTGGAAACCCTTTGAGGTACTTTTTTAGGTTGAAGCAATGGCTTCAACAATACCGAACAATCAGTTCGGGGCTTGAAGGTAAATTTTTTGCTTCCTTTCCGTCGGAGCGAAATATAACACATGAAAATCGCACTATTACTGTCTTTTCCTAACAAAAAGAATTACTTTGAGAATTATCAGCCGCATATGTTTTTAGTTCTAATTGGAAGAGAACAATTAGACGTTTTTAAAGTAATGTACAACTTCTAAAAGTGTACAACTTCTAGTTCTAAAAGTATGCAGAATGACAGCTAAGTTTAAAACGTTTTAGCTGATTTTTAGTTCATACCCATTGGATGCAATATTAGTTTATCACATTGGTGTATTAAAGCAGGTAACTAATCTGTTTGCATGAAATTTTGTCCTGGATGATGAAGTGGATATTTATTTAGATATAAATGTATGAAATTGTTGGTTTAACATTAGCAGTTGCCGCAATAGGTTATATAACAACTCTGCTTTTCAATACAGTAGGAACCACTTACTTATTAGGTACAAGTCTCATTTGTTTTTATGGTTTCCTTTCTTTGTTTAGATTCCTAATGACAAGTACTATTCCATGATGAAGAATTTCATGAATACTAAGGAACGAAAGGTATGATAAAGTGTCCAATTTTTCATAAATGCGAGCTGGTTAAAAAATTTGTTACTGATAAATACGGTGTCTTTATTTTGATAGTTTGATGCCAATGTACAAACTGTGAAGATAATCAAATGTTTAAAAACAAGTCATTGAAACTTACAAAGCCTACTTTTTAACTAAGACTTCTAGTCTAAAAAATAAATTCTGGATGGTTTATTGGGCATTTGTACTTCACTGGTGATGAGAATTTAAAATCCATTTTAAAGTCATAAAAAAACATGCAGATCAATAAATATCATCTGAAGGTGCAGTGTTTATGGTAATTATCTCACGAGAACTGTGTAATAAAAATGGGGGTTATTTAAATATTAATACTTTTGTGTCCATTTTGTTATATAGTGTTGGAATGTATTAATTTCTAATTGAGTCTATTAGTTCACTTTTGTTTTGTTTAAATAATATGCTGCAATTTTGAGACATTCGCAGTTTGTGTTGCTATAGAAACGATTTTGTTGCTATAGGTTGAAAAGATGTTTTTAGATTTAGTAATGTGACAGCGTATTCACAACAGAGTATTATTGTATTCAATTACCTTAAATTTACGAACTACATAAAGGATAATCAAAAATTCTAAAGCCTCAAAAGACTTACCAAAAAATTGTGTTCTTAAAGTTCTTTTAAGATATTCCAAGAACAAACAAAACCTCCTACCAGCGTTCATACACACGTCGTGTCCCAATAAACTAGAACTGAGCTAACCACCACGTAGTAACGGTTTAATGCTTACCAGTTCCTTGCCGATAAAATATTACACCTAGACCGTGACTGTCAAAGTGTATCCGTGTTCCTTCTAGGTTTTTACTTTTAGGCACTTACTATTGACATTTAACATTCCGTTTTTGTTTATAAATTTATGTTGGTGTAATAGTTACTTTTTACACCAATAAACGATTTGGGTATAATATACGATCGTATCACTTGTTCCAAGCTTATGACAAGCACTCGTGTCCAAAAAAGGAAATCCGGAGCTAAACCTACTTTTTGCTACACAAATCAAAATCAGATGTGAAGAGCTCAAGGGTAAAACGATCAGTGTCAATTTTTCGTGTTTTGAGCCATTCAATGTTTAATGTTTAAAGTATCCGGGAATTCACACAACAGTAATAACAATGTTTGGTATGCTCTACGCATTCTATACATTATATTATCCCACAATATCAAATAAATTAACAGAAAACAGGCCAAACTTACATTTTCCTAAGCTTGAGACGTAGTCGCTGTCGCTACATTCAGCATTGTTGAGTGAAGAAAATGATCGTTCTTCGGATGAGCGGTGTGGACATTGATCGTTTTTCGGTTTAGCTGTTTTACGTTGATCGCTTTTCGGTTGATGGTTATGGACATTGATCCTTTTTCCCATTACAGTAGAATTTCATATGAGAATTTTGGGGACATTGAGGGTTTCTAGTCACTAACCGTTTTATATATGTGTAGCATGAGTTTATAGTCTCACCATGGCAATGCCACCTAATTTTTCGTGAAAATGGACTTTAATTGTTCTTCCATTGAGGTCTTCATATTTAAATGCGCTCAAAGTATTAACCACTTATTAAAGAATTAACTGAACAAAAAACTGCTGCACTTTTTAGAAAAAGGATTAGCAGCTGTACCCTGTATCTCTATGGAACTCACGGCTGTACAGGCATACAAAGAAAAACGGATTAGAGTTCACTCAAACGAAACGAACTACAATTTGAAGTACAATTCCAGGGAACGAGGATTGTTTTTACTCCTAGGTAATATCAGAAACACAATACAATTTTTTTTTATTTGAATTGGGCCGTGTCTCAGGATTGTGCGATGCTTGGGTGTGGTTAACTTTGAGTGTAATCAGGCATTTAGTTTTATTTTGTCTTTGTTTTATCTGTGTTGGTTAGTTTACGTTTTAATTCTATTTCGGTTTAGTGGCTATGTATCTGTGCATTGCAAACTGTAAAACATCAACGTTGTGGCTTGTTAAGGGTGTTTGTTTGCGAGTTACAGGGAACAAAGACTGTTTTTATTCCTCGGTAATATGAGAAAATAACACAGTTTGTGTATGAAATGGGCAGTGTATGTGTGTGTGTGTGTTTGTGTGGGTTTGTTTAATTTGTGTTAAGCAGGAGTTTTATTATTTGGGGATTTGTTTTGTTTTGGTTTCTTACCTTAAATTGGAGCTCAAATTATTGTCCGTTTCTTTCGAGTGAACTCTAATCCGTTCTTATTAGCGTGCCTTTACAGCTGTGACTTCCATAAGGATACAAGCTCAAAGCAAAAATATGAGTGAGCGTCATGGGTCGACTCCATAAATTTACATCCTTGGCACATTTATTACAAAACGCAATATTTCTACCCGCTCATGGTGGTAGTCATCTGGCAGAGAAACAAAAACAGAGTAAACCGTAGAGGTTAAGCACCTAACCACCACCAGTGGCCACTGGCCGATAAAATGGATGCTGGTGGTGGTTAGGTGTTACCTTTCTCGTTTACTCTTGTGTTTTTTCTGTGCCTGATGATGGCAATATGATCGGAAATATTGTGTTTTGTAATAAATGTGCCAAGGATGTAAATTTATGGATTCGACCCATGACATTCACTCATTTTTTTGACAACAAAGCATCCTACTCTTCATCCTTTTGTAAGCTCTAAAGCGTTTTTTCTAATCAGAGAAGCCTAATTGCCGTTCTTGATTACCCGGTTTAGGTTCGGCTCCCTTAAGTAAAAACAAAACTTTCTGATAGTGAGTGTGAAGGCCTGCAAATCTTATTAATTGTATGAAAAGTTAGTACATTTGTCAAACGTATATGATCGAACAGTTTTTGCAATTAGATATAAAGAGTCACTTGTTTGTGAAAGGTTTCCAATGCACAGTATGTCTCAGAAGTCCTGAACCAGGTAGGCCTATATGGTATGGGCCTATACAGTGTAGGCCTACACGACGTACGCCTATACCATATTAGACCTAAGGCATACAAATCAGCAAACTATGAGCAAGTATGCACCTAATGGGAGTAGCAAATGTCTTTCACAATAGGCATTCACTGGCAGTAAACCCAGGACTCGAACCCAGGACTTTCCTCTGGATGTAGTATAGGCCTGAACCACTATATAGGCCTATACCATATAGGCCTACCTGGTTCAGGATTTCTGAGACATACTGTATGTAATCCCTTTACACAGCTGCAGTAAAATATTTGTGGTTTACACAGATGGAAGAAAATACGAACCATACTGTCGACGCGCCATTAAGCCTCATCTCTCCCCCCCCCCATACTATTAATCTTATATCAGATTCGACGATCTTTTAGTCGTTGGAATTGGTCAAGGAAAAAGTGGGCCAAAAACTACTTATCAGTGGACCATTGTTGCAAAAGTAGGGCTGTAACTATTAGTGACTCAGTGTCGAACATGGCTTCGCCTGGGATTTTGTTTCGCCCTTGGTTGTTTTTTTTTAGTTTTTGGTCGAAGTTGTCTGAACATTAACTGCAACAGTCAATTTTACTACATGTAATACTAATCGTTTCGTTTCATTCTGTCCCTGCACTCTCCTTTTCGTCCCTTCATCTCCTTTCCTATCTCCATTCTACCTATCCCTGTTGCAATTGTTCTCCCTCCCATCGCCCCTCCCCCTTTCCTCCCATCCTCTCCATCCCTCTCCCTTCTCTTCCTCCCTCCTTCCTATTCGTCCACTTCCCTACTTCCCCTTTGCTACACACAGTTGAATTGTCATAGTTAGTTGAATTAAATACTGCCCTACCCCTCCCCTCCTCCTTTTCCAAGATTTTTCAAAAAGTGATTCGGTCTCCTACCCGAACAACTCCCCAAAATATCTCTTAGTTCAGTTAATACGTAATCATATGCTTAATGGTAACAGATGCACTGGCATGCCTCCCTCTCCCCCAATTTCTCCGTTATTATGGTGTTAGAAAGCCAAGAGTTGGGCAAACAGCACACTGCCCCAATGCACAGGCATTCCCTGTCCACTGCCCCAACTCCCAGTCGATCACTTTGGCTAGAGCGATCCATACTGTGTGAAAACAAAACCCTGTCGTTCGTGTATGACATTATTTAAGACTTTCCGCTGAGATAATTCCACAGAGCTAGTTGTTAGTCGAGGAAGCAATTTGCCAATGTCAACTTCAAAAAATTAAAACGCTCGACCTTTTTCATTGTTGGGGTTCATGCGGTGGCTAGGGGAAAGGGAAAGGTGTTCCACATGGTGCTGTGTAGGAGGGCCATATTTGACTGCAGTTGGACGTGGCAGCTGTTCTGACATCTTCCTTCATTAGAGAGGTGGTTTACGTTCATTGAGCTCTCCATGGAAATGAGCTTTAATTTAAGGTACGAGAAGCTTCCTTTTGGGACGTACCTGTCTGAGAGGATATTGGTCGGAGACTCTATCTGGTATGGAGGTTAATTCATCTGCAGGACCCTCACACCTCAATGTAGTGGGTCCTTGGTCCGGATAGGGGGTGTTGAGAGGGAGTGCTCTATCCGAAGCCTGTAATCATAACTTCTTCCAGGTTTTTGATTCCCGGGGAGCAATGAATGCCTTTTTTTATCTGGATTCAGGGATTCGGGAGGCGTGGGTGGACTCCAGTTGCTGCTGTTACCTTTTTAGATATTTAAATGGCCTACGGTATGGTAGATATCGTCGGGATTAAGCCTGCATTGTGGGCATTGGGGGTTAGTGAGACCCTCGGTAATGCCATTTTTTTCTATGCTGAGTAGCCATAAGTTTGCCACTAGGGTGGGGGGGGGGGCCTTCTGGTCGGAAGTGAGGGAACCAGATAGGCAGTTGCTGCAAGGGAGCTGTCTGAGCCCTACTCTTTTTTTATGGTGGCCATCAATTTGGTTCACCTGGAACTCGGCCCTCCCGGGAACATTGTAGCCTATGCAGACGACTTTGTTGCTTGGTTGGTGGGTAAAGATATGGTGCAGTCGATGGTGTCGCTTGAGGGGATTATTGCTAGGGCAGTCAGCCTTCTTGCAGAGCGTGGTTTGTCCCTGCTACCACCGAAGACGGAGCTGATGATCTTTTCGTGTGGATTAAGGTCGATGGATCCATTCGGGTAGGGAATGCAATCGTGATGGCTGCACCCAGAGTGTGATACCTCGGTACAGACATGACCAACAACTGTACTGGGTGGCAGATGCGTGCTATACTCAGGGAAAGCATTGTTGCCCGGCATGGTGTTCTCAAATCACTGGCTGTGGATAAGATGGTGGCAAAGAGTTCTTTCATAATGATTGTGTACAGGATGTATATCTGGTCCTGTGCATATTTTCACCTTCTTTTCCTGCTGGGCTCGCAGGGCGCATTGCAGAAGGTGAAGGTGGCCCTGAACGGATGTTTACGCACAGCTGCAGGCTGCCTGCCTTCTCATTGGTGCCTACATCACATGTTGAAGCAGGAGTTGTCCCACTTCGGGCCCGAGCTAAGGAGTTTCTGGCTGCCCTCTGTCTCTGTCTCGCTAGGTGGTTGGTTCGTTACTCTACGTTGAGTCCATGGATGTGCAAACTTCTTGGGGCTCTAGGTCTGGGTGCTTCTCTGTTGAATCAGCGGGGTTTGGGCGCTTTCCCTTTATATCATTGTCTTCTTATAAAGGCAGAGTAGAAAATGTAGCAAAGACAAGTAACAATTTGGTCTGAGCTACTCAGATCATAGCCACACTATTCAAAGAGAAAACGGATGTTTTTCATCAAACTAGTAGTAAAACCATGTTTACTCTTCCAAGAGCAGATAACAACAATAAACAGTCCTGACAACAATGGTCACCTAAGAGAAAACATAAACACGCCAATGGAAAATAGAGACTGAAAGTGAAAATGGGAACAAAACAAGTCAGAACTAAACAAGTTAGGGGAGGGGCTGCTTTAAGGCCATTGGACCCAGGGAGATGTCTCTCCCTAACAAAATAAACTTTCTCATTAAATGCCATCAATTACATTTACCTTTCCCACAGTTGCATTAGACTCAAACCATAGTAGAGGTCCTTTTTTTTGGTATAAAGGTGGCCCTGTTTGAAATTCTTTGACTGAGTAAAACACTCTCTGAAAAGTCTGTTGAGATTTTTAGGAGCTAATGGAAGTTAAAAAACTTGACAAAAAACTTGAAGTTTGTGAAAAAGGCCAGTTTACTGTATTTTAACGTAAGTATTTTATTTTGCTTTAAGTTGGACTGGTATACGGGACCCTGCTATTATAGCTCCAAATCAATTTTTATGAAATTTTATTATTAGATTTTTCTTTTTTACATTTCTTCGTAGTTGGACTCGAAGTTGAGCAGTCCTGTACTAAAAACTATCAGGCTAAGCCATTAATTAGATAACCATTTCTCAAAGCTTTTTCAGCAAAGTTACAATAGTTTGAATTTTATTTACGTTTCAGATGGTTGAATAGAGCAGTAAGGTGTGATGTGGACTAAACACAGCAGCAGCATTGTGGCATCTGACACCTTACAGGAAACCTTATTCGCATTACTGTCCAGTTTGAATTTCGGTTCATTTAAGCCTTACATTAAACATCAAATGAGTTCGTTTTTCTTTTTTAATCTTTTTGCCAAGGCATTGATGGTTATGAGAACTGGCAGTGTCAGTCATTCTAATTCAGTTGTGTAATTTGTT
Source organism: Lithobius niger (assembly GCA_023313725.1). Lineage (NCBI taxonomy): Eukaryota > Metazoa > Arthropoda > Chilopoda > Lithobiomorpha > Lithobiidae > Lithobius > Lithobius niger. Next base: position 19,472 of record JAHWFP010006058.1, read on the forward strand.
TTTCTGTTTAAGATTTCCGCAGATATTATCCTTTATTTTTTCATCGTTAAATCCGCATGGTTTTCAGTCCATCTCATTTTCTCACATTATGGCAACAAGAAAACATTCTATTCGTATTATTCTTTATTCGTAGGAATTTGAGCAGTTACCTTGTGGGGCGATGTTCACCTTCCCGGTAAGATGATACTAGTTAGTTAAATATTGGATGGTAAAGCCAGGAGGCAAATAACTTTTTTTTACGCGGACCTCACGGATCCGAGACGTCCTTCCGATCTCAGACGTCATTCGGATCACGTTTTTGGTCGGACAAGTTTTGGTTGCCCGGACAAGTGTTTGCGTTCAGATTTCTGATGTTATGCAATTAGAATTGGAATTGGAAAAATACGAAAAATTAAAAATCATCATATTCTTGGGATCCGGACGGTGCTTGTAAATAAAAGTTATACGCAGCCAGGAGCTATCCATGCTGTAATAACTTCTTTCACAAGGTCGTCTGGGAAAGAAGCTGTAGATTTTGTTTCCTGTCATCAGGCGACCAGTTGATTGAACATCGTCAGAGCTTATTTTACCAAAGCAACGCAAAAAAAGGATCAAATTTCCGGCATTCACTCCAACTGGCATTCAAACAGGAGACGAGACAAGTTATTTCTATCCCAGTCGGCCTGGCATGAAGAAGCCATCTACTTATCAATATCGTTCAACACTCTTCCACATTTAGTTGGTGTGTGCATGAGCAAATCGTAGCACGAGTGATATTTTATGCACCAATTTATTAAGTTAAAACTTGTACAGCGTATTTTTAACGTGGGTTAATCCAGAAAATAGCTGCAACCATTTGCTCCACAATTGGGGTTGCGACTAAAAAGCAGAGAAGGAAACTGGCTACAGGCTCTACTTTATTCCAATGCAGGTAAAGGGGGGGAATTGAGGCTTTATGGCGCGTCGACAACTTGGTCATTAGCGCCAACCTCAGTCACAGTGCAGTGGTCCGGTTTGCCACTGCACCACACATTACAGAGATGATATTCAAACCCCTAATCTAAATCTTGTCATACATCTGTACCTCCTGCAAAAATTGAAAAACACCGGACAGGAGGACAGACTTATCGCCCAACTGATGCGCAATGTCATGCGGAAGATGGAAACGACGACGAACACCCTCAAGATGGCAACAATCAACAAGTAAGTGGCGGACCGTAAGTGGCCGCCGATACCAATAACATTCAGGAGGGTCAACCCCCCGCAAAAGGAAACAGTGAGTAAGTCGAGTGTGACCAATGCGCAAACGG
>JAHWFP010006059.1:0-13831 GCA_023313725.1 Lithobius niger
GTAATCACCTTTACACACTTACGTTTTATGGAAGTGGTGTGACCAGGATTCGAACTGGCGACCCAGTCCGTAACCCGATCACTTCCATACCGCCTTTGCCGGCATGGCTACTTGTACAAAGACATTTTAGAAGAAGAAAACAGTGGCAAATTTCAAAACTTACCGGCCTAGGCCATGAAGTAAAATTTAATCTAGGCCGTCAAATTTGGCTCGTATCCGGCCTAGGCCAACATGAAACATTTAGCATGGATGTCATATTTGACCCATATCCGGTCTAGGCCATTCAAGGCAAACTTAGTAAGGGGGTGAGAATTTTACACTAACCCAGCTATATATAGGTCACGAAGCTAAATTTTGTGGACGGATATTAGCCAATGAATTAACTCCCCCATTGTTACTGATTTTATCCTTACGAGTAACCAGTCGTGGGTAAGCTTAATTACCTGTCTTGTACTTAGCTGGATGAACACTAGTGTGTTCTAGATATCTTTGTGGTCGCAACAATGTACCAGTTTAATTGTTGCCACTGCCGCCTAGATCTGTATAGGCTGATGTTGATTGCTTGAAGCTTGTCTGTCCGCTTTGAGTTTTGTTTCCTTCAGTACATTTTTTCTCCGGTCCGGTTTACGGTAAGATAGTTAATTAGGGTAAGGTAGTGTTAATGACTGAGCACATAGTGCACAGGCTAGTTGGCTCAATAGACGTAAAGTTTTCTCTCGTTAGCCGTTGTATTGTTGTCTTCCAGCTTTTTATTTTGTTACTAGAGGAAGCCCGTGCTATGCACGGGGCCGGTCATGAATTAAGTTTACGGACAAATTTCCCGGGACAAATTTCCCGGCACTCTTCCCGACGACTTGTCAGATTGATTGACCACTCACGCCTGCCTCCTCTTTGCATGCAGGTAGAATGGGAGAGCGCATTTACAATGCGGGCGCGAGGAGGGGACAAGTGATTGTTTGGCCCGACGACTTGTCAGATTGAACCTTTATTGAGGTGATCGACCACTCATGCCTGCCTCCTGTTTACATGCAGGTAAGAGTGGGAGAGTGCATTTTCAATGCGGGAGTGAGGAGGGGAGAAGTGGTTTTCCTTTTAGCTTTCCCTTTAGCCTTCCTTTTAGCTGGCCTCCAGGATTATAATGTAGATTCACCACTATTGTTACCTTTTACCGACAGTGAGTCACCGGAACGTTCGACATGAATGAAAAGTCAACGAAAATAAGTAACTTAACATATGAGTGAAGAGGTCGAACAGTGAACAATTCGCTACTAGTTATCGGTTCCAAGACGCCCACTGACTGGCACGAATCCCACAAGACATAAAAACGAGCAAATTTTAATTTTCATTCCTCGTTTACGGACCTTGTTCACAATAAAAGTGCACAAAATGAAGAGCAGCAATTCACTGCCGCAGTCAGTCTCACATACACTGCCGTGTTGAAAAAGCATGATCGTGTATGTAGTATAGACTGCAGCAGTGAGATGCTGCTCTTCATTTTGTGTTCTTTTATTGTGAACAAGGTCCGTAGATGAGGACTGAAAATTAAAATTTGCTTGTTTTTATATGTCTTGTGGGATTCGGGGCAGCCAGTGGGCGTCTTGGAACCGATTCTTCTCTTCACTCACAAAGTAATTCAGTAGTTAGTGAAAGGGAAGAGAAACACACGAAAGACATTACTGGTAATTGTTGTAACCCCCATGATTTAACCATGTGCATAAATAAATAACCCGGACGTTCACCGTATTTTTCATTATTTCTTGCAGTACTTGAGATGATAGAGAAATTTAGCAGTAGTTTAGGATTAACACCCTATGATACACGACCAGGCCTCTACATCATTGTCAGGGTATAAAGTAGTATTTATTTACAGGAGTCAACATCAAACCGGTGACCCTGTAAAGATGCGGTGACCCTGCGATCAGTGCGAGAGCAGGAGGCCGTCAACCTTAATAACCACGCTGTCCTACTTACCGGCCCATCGTTACCATCAACCCTGGCAAAAAAGAATCGTACAGCTGCCAACTAAAAGCCGCTCGGTCATCTGACATCACCAATGACAAACTTGGAGACAGGGGGCAAACTTGGGGAATCGCATTGAGAAACTTCCAATTATGGCGTACACTGAGACAATCCAGGGTTGGCCAGAATAAATTCCATAGCTTGCTGGAGGAAACCTGATAGACGTTCATGCCACCCTGACTGTAGGTGTTGCCATGGTTTCTGCTGGGTTCACTGAACAGATCAACTTCTTCAGGCAACTAGACTAAGCGCTCCCACCACCCTGCCACCCAGACCACTTTTTGCAATGACGTAAAGGTGTTTGCTTCCATTGTGCTAAATGCTAACTTCCGTGAGTGAAATGGTTTTGATACATTCAAGTCAAAAGTATACGCGGATTGCTGCTAGAGTTATTTTTTCCCGTAGGGTGAGAAAGGGACAAAAGGTGAAAGGGTTGAGTACTATCAGAGGCCGTTTTATTTTATACCCCTTGGTTTTGACAACAGTGGGAAACACTGTCATTTTCTTGTCACTTAAACCATGCGCAATGGCTGTTTGCCGTGACGTCACCATGAGTTAGCCAATGACGAACGAGAACAACGGCTGTTTGGCCGTCTGATTGGACTAGCCCAGTCACGTGATATGCATGTCACAGCGCACAGCCATGGCGTGTGGTTTTTTTTTATAAGCCTAAGTCAATGTCTCACATGGCGTGTTCTCTCAAAATGCAAACGAAATTCTGAGAGGCTGGGTATCTTATATATTACCCAACTTTCCTCGCTCCGGCGTTAAATAATATTGCAACATGAAAGCAAAGAACGCAAGTAGCTTTAATAATTTTAGTGATGTTATAATCAGGGATATCCGAAAATTAATACCATCAGAAGAAAGGATCCTTTTCGTGACAGTACGTCCCATGAACAGAAAATACGACCTTCCAGGTTGGGTTACGAGACGCAATTCAAAAATAAAGCGACAATTTCAGACCCTATGACAATAATAGATTCTGTAACCGAAACCACGTGGTGTTTTCTTCGCTTGTTGCTTAACCACAACCATCTACAAATAATGGTTGTTTATCAGATGTGGAATTTGTTGGCCGGCCGGTAGAGAACACTACACCTTCACCCCAGGACTCCAAAGAGCAGAGCAGCTCTAATTAGGTGAACACTAGCTGTTGCTTAGTATGGGGCAAGGTGGCTTGATGGTTAGCATGACCTGCGTCTGCGTCTCCGATGCCAAAGTTCCCGGGTTCGAGTCTGGCCTCACCCACCCCTGGAATTTTCGGGAAGAGAAAGACCCTGTGATGTCTTGTCGATCGACCAACAGTCGTAAGTCCTTGGTCCAGAATAAAGCTTCAGGACAGAATGACGGTCAAAAGAAGGGAGAGCAGACGACAAAATAATGATTACAACTCGTTCAGATTTTTGTGATGATAGCCCAGGTTAGATTTGAGTTTTTAAAAACAATCAAATGTGCAATTGCAAAAATTGCATCTGGTCAAGCGCTGTTGTGCTTTAAGAATAACAGATGCAATTTTCTCAAAATAATGATTGCAACTCGTTCAGATTTTTGTGATGATAGCCCTGGTTGGATTTTGAGTTTAAAACAATCAAATGTGCAATTGCAAAAATTGCATCTGTTCAAGTGCTGTTGTGCTTTAAGAATAACAGATTAAATTTTCTCAATTGTTCATTTGATTATTTAAAATCAAAATCCGAAATTTTTATCCTTGTATTTTTAACAAGAGTTAAACTTCAATCATATAACCAATGACAATGACGAATTCAATACCCTCGCCACATTGCTCTAAGTGAAGCAAAAAAAAAAAAAAAGCCTGAAATTGTGTCATCAGTCGACCAGTAACGTCCGTCCGGGCCTTGTTTTCAGAAAACAAGCAAAGTAAATCAGCTGCTTGACTGATTTTCACTCGCAGCTAGCGATATTAGAATTGCAAAGTGGTATTCTCAGGCCGACACTATAATATCTACCAAAACAGAAAAGCAAAATTTCCTCAACTCGAAATTCATGGTTTAATGTAATGCGTCACTCTTCTTTGTAGTTTTTACTTACGAAATTTGTGTAAGTTTTTTTTATTTTTCTCAGTTTTGGCATACATACTGAGCTTTGTGCTGGGTTTCCACGAGACGGGAAAATTCCCTTTTTGAGAGAAATTTACCAATTCAGAGAGAAAAGATGAAAGAGATTCCACCGGCTGCAAAATATTATTAAATTTTCAATGATTTGTCAATTTAAAACAACTCAACTTCAATTTTAATAGAACAGCGATAACAACGCTATATCAAGAATTTAAGGGTTGGGGAGGAGAATTTGTTAACTCCCTATTGAAACACGTTAGATTCGTTTCTGTTAGTTCTGTGCGAGTTTTCAGAGGGCGCCACGTGTTCTTACTGGTAATTTTTGCTCATTTTTCAGCCCAAATCTAAAGTAAACTAAATTACAACTACGCTAAACTAAATAATAATTAAATATAAGCTAATTTCGTTTAATTTAGTATGATTTTAAGCTGAAAACTGAGTAGAAATTCCCACATAAAACACGTGGCGCCCTCTATAAACTTGGACGGACCTAATAGAAACTGATCTAAGACGTTTCAGCAGGGGTCTCAGTCACAAATTCTCCTCCCCAACCCTATCAATTCTTGGTTAAATTGACTAAGAGGCCCGAATCTGGAGAGAGAGGCACCAGATTGGAATGGAGGTAAAAACAACGTTACTGGTAGCCTAGCCAGTATTGTGACTGTGAGAGCGCATTTCTTAGGCCTGAGAGACGTTGTTTTCACCAGTCCCTTCTCCTGGGAAGTTGTAAACCGGATACGAAAAGATTCCACTTGCTGAAAATGTCCGCAACTGCCAACAAATCGAAAAAAAACGCGCGTTTTAGGCCTAAAAAATCTGCCCTAGCAGCATTGGATTCAGGACGCCATTCTTTTTTCCCTCCATGTGTATCCCGTGTCCCTTGCAGCTAGCCCAATTACAGGCTACAGCATAGAGTTGTACATATAAGGGGTTCTGACAATTTTTTAAAGTCTGAATTTCCCTGACTTTTCCAGATGCATCCAATGGCAATTTCCCGGTGTTTACGAGATGTTTAGTTAGTGAACAGCAAGTAGCTAGTGGTTTTATTAATATTTATATGAAAATAACATCCCAGAAATTAGCCGATTTAGAGACTAGTCCAGAGAGGATTTAACGTATTTTCATCACAGATGTTGGTACTAGCCTAAGATTTGGCTTATATTGAAGTTATATCTAAAATACTTGAACACATTAAAACACAAGTTAAAATATTTGCAACTAACCAGGGATTTTTTCTGATCTGCTAATTCAACGGAACTTACAGAACAGACACAAAGGCATTTTTTTTCAAATTTCCCTGTCTTTTGCCTGATTTTCAAAAAAAATTCTAGTTTTCCCTGAAATTTCACTGAAATTTTGGCTCCGTTTTCATTTACCGTGAGATTTCCAGGTTTTCCATGATTTGTCTGAACCCTGCTATATACAAGGTGCTTCATCTCAAGTATTGCTGCTCAATATCATCCCTACTGTGTGCGCGGTGTATCTTGAGTCCTGCAAGTATTTTGTGACCGGCTATGTCTTCCTGGATGGGGTGGCTTTAATCGTGGCCACCGCCATTGTTTTTGTAACCATCTTGGATATCAACAAGGCACTCTGCTACTGAAAACGTACAATCGATTATCTGTGTTCGTTCTGCGGAGAACTCAAGATAGGCCGCGGACACTATAGTATTGCAGATACGTGCAACATGGCCATGGAAGACGTTGGAACATTCAGGGTTAACATCAGACGGTTAAACCGAAAATGACCTTGATGACCGGTTTCAAGGTCAACGAAAAACCAACTCCAGAAGTAGCAGAGATAGGGGCATGATGTAAATTGCAAACTTGTAGAGGACGAAGACATGACCTCAACAAAGCAAACAGAACAGACATCGGTTTAAATGTTAAAGAGATACAGTAAAAACAATATGGGTCTTGCAGCCCCATTGGAGGGCTTGACCACAACCCACCCTGAGGTAGAAACACAGGCAGGCACCAATAGGAAATATCTACCTCAGGGATTAATGCAAACAGGCTTCTCATGGATCCACCAGGTCTGCCTGCTAACCTTTTGCTGTACGTACAGTGGTGCCTGTCTGTGTTTCTACCTCAGGGTGGGTTGTGGTCAAGTCCTCCAATGGGGCTGCAAGACCCATATTGTTTTTACTGTATCTCTTTAACATTTGAACCGATGTCTGTTCTGCTTGCTTTGTTGAGGTCATGTCTTCGTCCTCTACAAGTTTGCAATTTACATCATGCCCCTATCTCTGCTACTTCCGGAGTTAGTTTTTCGTTGACCTTGAAACCGGTCATCAAGGTCATTTCCGGTTTAACGTCTGATCCTGGATGTTCCAACGTATTCCACGGCCATGTTTGACGTATCTGCAATACTAGGGATGATATTGAGCAGCAACACTTGAGATGAAACACCCTGTATAATATAATACGACGTTATTGTCACTGATCTATACACAAATGTTATGACCTTGTTCAATTTCTTAACTAGGCAACAGAATTGGCAATTTCTAAAAGTCTGTCTTCTGTGAGCACGTTTGTTGAGTTTTCGTTATTGGTCTTCAAACCAAACGTGGTGTATAAAACCTCGCCACTGCGCGACTTGCAATTATTATAAACCATCAAACAATAACCATTTCCGGTTTCGGCAGCGTTGAGTGAAAATTAAAAAAAAAATAAATGCAAGCTTCAAATTAATCACGGTTTTAATTCAACTGTTAAAATATAACTCCGAAATTGGGTTATCCGCCTGAATTTCTCCATCAAACTTTTCCTCTCTCGTCGTCTACAGACAGTGGGGCAGATAATCTGGTTTGGATTTTCCTCCATTAGGTTTTATGATTAACAGCGAAATTTTGTAGGCAGAAAGGAATTTTCGAGGCAAGTGAATATCAGCCAACTGCCGGCGAAAAATGTTATTCACCGTGGAAATCCTGGCTTCGGACCGAATAGCAGTGGTCTGCTTGGGTAGGAAGGAAAATATCACCTTATCGTTTTTGCCCAAGTTATCAGTCTACTATCGGTTTCCAATCTGCATTTTCAAACTGCGCACGCCTTGCTACGTTTTCAAAATTGGACAAAAAAATAGTGCTTAAAATTTTGCTTATCGTAAGCAGGCGTAGGTTTCCAAGGAGTATCTTTTTTTTTTAAGAATTCATTTCCCTCTTTGGAATACAATAAACACGGTACTATACTTACAAATATCGTCTCGTTTATTCTCCAGCCGAAGGTTTTCTTCAGAGTTATCACGTTTATTAAGCAGTAATAGTGAGGTACTTACCTAAAAGAAAAAAAATAACAAATGGTTAGGTATGTAAACAATTAATTTCACGTACAGGGTAAATAAAAAATAACTATCTATACATGGAGGTGAAAATAAAAGCACTATAATAACGTTGATATATACAAACGTATATTCCTCCCAACGCCATTTTTCTCGATCCACCCCATCAAGTACGGCCCCAAAGGTCTATTTGCTTACCGTTAGTCAATGCCTTGCAAAAAAAAATCCCGTTTTAAGTGTGGCGTCAAGGAGATTTTCTGTTGAATATCGGTAAGTAATTTAATTGCATCCTGCTAATATTCACCTTGCAATAACCGTGACGTTTCATCTGTATGCACGTGCATGTACTAATTTTTAATCGTTTGCTAATAATTACCACGGGATCAAAAATCTAAAAGACTAACGCGATAAAAAGTAAAATTATTTATGCCTATAGATCGCCGAAGAAAAATTATAAGATACTAGCCTAAAAAATTAATAAAGTGTAATGTTAAAATACGCAAATAAACTACGCAAATCATTCCGGTTTGTGACGACACAACCTTTAACTTGATGCTGTTTCGTGTATTATTCCCGAAGCCAACTGAGACTTCCTCGCTGTGAGGAACGCAGCTACCATCTCAGTTGGCCTTGTATTCCTACGCCGAGTCTCGTAAAACGATGCGTCAGTATTGAACATGCATGTATGGAGATCTGCACGTGGCTGTTATAAGGCAGGCCGGATGTGCCTTTAAAAGCCCGCCACTATTAGCACTAAAAAGTACACCCAAAAAATAAGACGTTTCGGCACGAAACCATACCGTTTTCAAGAAAAGGAACAAAACCAACCAATCAATCACACCAGGGGTAGTAACTCTTACAGTGGCAAAGGTCGCAGCGTGACGTCACAGAAGGATTACTAGCACTCACCTCTTGACAAGGACCGCAGAAGCACAGACAACATGGCGCTGGAAATTGTCGATTAAGCCGGCGTACGGCGGAGTTCAACGACGCCGGCTAATAAACATTGCGCTGTCGCAAACTTCCAAAACAATTCGTGATACCGAATATTCGGTATTCGACAGTTTAACTATTCGGTTGTATATTCGGTATTCGGCAAGTTGAGTATTCGGTTATATATTCGGTGTTCGGTAAGTTAGGTATTCGGTTGTATATTCGGTATTCGGCAAATTGAGTATTCGGTTATATATTCGGTATTCGGTAAGTTAGGTATTCGGTTGTATATTCGGTATTCGGCAAATTTTGTATTCGGTGCATCCCTACCCCACGCCAGTGTTTTATCCTGTGTTGGGACGCCGAAGTTCCGGTTTTATGAAAGTTTTGCGTACGTATACTGTAGGGAAAAAAAAGCCACCGTAGTAACAACACGAGTTTCTTCCCATTTGCCCTCGAAACTCATGCCATAATGATATGACGCTTGCCGAGTGTTGCTTGCCACAGGAATATGCTACACCTGAAACGAAGTGAGTATATTGCTCGAAGATCACCCAAGCCATTACACCGAAATCGAAGTTGTACGTGATGGCGAAAAGAAGCGGAAGTGACGCTGTGCGTTCCCAAAACAAACACTTAGGAGAATGTAAAGCTGTACGACCAGGACGCCATCAGCAACTACCATAAATCGTGGATTAAACGCCCATGGGGTTATGCAGTTATTTTGACAAAAATAAGGGGGTGGGCAAGCATTATCAAGTTTCTAACCTTTCTGGACATCTATTACAGAAAATTCGAAGCTTTTGAACGATCTCTGAAAGACCAATTTTTACATCCTTTTAATTGCTGTGAAGAAGGGAGGAGGCTTAGGTGAGAGATGCCTTGTGCAGGTGCTAGGAGCTAAAGGAAGAGTCCACTATTACTACAGGGCAGGAGACATAGCAGTAAACATAGCAAACAGTACTATCTTTATTCACATCATATAACTTTTAGATAAATATTCGTAGAAAAACGACAATTTGAGGGGTGGGGTTTAACTCCACTGTTTCATGATTTTGACTTTACAGCATTTTAGGGGGTGGGCTTTAGCTTCAACTGGGCTTTTAATACACGATTTACGGTATGCTATCACTTGAGAGCACAACTTTGGAGTACAAGTAGGAATGAAACCCATGGTCACGCTAGCAGCACGGCTAGTACAACAATGGAAGAGCAGGGTTACAACAATGGGCAACTCGCCGTTCGAACAATGTTGTTTGTCCCCCCTATAAATCGGCGTGTCAGAATAATCACATGACCAACGCAGCAACGCGATATCGTTTACAGCATCCCCTTTGAGTAGTTACACTGCAACAGTATGATCGATCGATGGCCGCACAGGGCAACGGCTAGGGAAGTGGGGGGGGGGGGGGGGGTAAAAAAATGAAGCAATTTTTATTTCAATTAAGATAGTTATAAATTTGGAATTATCATTGGAAACGATCGGTCACAACGGAGTCAGCAGGATCCTCACACAGCCACATTTTAAGACGAACATTTCCGTCTAGCTACGAAGCAAATGAGATCAAAAATTGTATAAAAACGGTACATAAGTGAATAAAAATTACGTCAATACTACTTAGCATTTCGGTGATATTCACGTGGTTATACAAGGGGGTGGAGCCAAAATGTGGTCAAAAAGACAAAAATCCGGGGGGGGGGGGAGTGCCAAAAAACGAGTGAGACACCAAGGATCAGTCAAAAAAGCCACGTAGCCATGTATCATCAATGTACACCTAATTAATGATCCATGACGATTAGAATTTTTAAACCGTTTTTCAGCAGTGTCGTTTAGTGCCAAAAATCAGCAATACGATGCACGCACATACCAGTTATTAGCTTTACCTGTCGTGTACAAAAGTAAAAAGGTTAAAAAAAAATTGAATGTAGTCTAAACACGTGGTCTAAACACTACAGCAACATTATGCCACTTCGCGTTCCTTTCCTGTTCTATCTTTCCTTCGACATCAAACGCGTTCATTTTCGTATTCAAATTAGATATGATTCGCTAAGCTTTTATTGTGATGTGATTTGTGTTAAGTTAATTAAGTTAAAAAATTTAAAAAAAGGTTCCCTTTTATTGGTAGAGGTGTGCACCGATGAAACATTCTTCGCCAGCAACGAAAATAATTTTGTTTTTACAGCAGTAAATCGGCACGCCAATATTCAGAGGGTAGTGGCGACTTAAAAAAACTTTAGCACAGCGGCGGCGATGGCTTTTCCGTAAAATATGCTTGTATAAACCTGATTTTCTCTTCACCTGTTGAATGATGTTTATTATTTGTAATCACTACAGACCACAATGTTTAAAGGTGCATCCAGGATAGGTTTCCTGTACGACTTAGTTTGTAACATTAGTTCAAATGTACTTCATATATGTGTCAATCCCGTTCTTTCCCACGTACGAAACGATTTTGCTACATTCTCAAACGAACACATTTGCAAAAGCTATTTGCGCGCAGGATGAGCGAAAACAGGAAGAGGCTATGGCCTTTAAAATTAATTTTGATTGCTATTAAAAACAAACTGACGACTATTTGGGCATTAGTCGATTGATTATTGTTTTCATTTCCAATTTTGTAACGACACTTTGCACAGCAATTGCTAAAATAAATGGCAGAATTGGCGGCGACGGCACGCCGTGGCAGCAACCTAGCCAGTGGTTCTGCACATGGCGTCTGATTTTTGTCCAACGGCGGCGGCGTGGCGACGCACACCTCTATACGGTCTCCAAACAGCAGTTGTCGTAATTCCACTTTTTTGCTACCCGTAAATCCTGACACTTGGGTCAGCATTTTGCGTCCCCGAAACGACGCACACAAAAATACCATAACTGAACTTGCACCCAGGAGAACGAAAAGCCCGATGTATGTCGGTGTTTTATTTTTATTTTTTCCCCTTACAACCCGCATTGTCTTACCCGCCCGTTTTTTTTTTCCTTCCCTGCCTCTCTCCTTTTCTTTTTCACTTTCAATTTATCCTTGATCGAAATTGATCCACGACTTATCGGGTTTTCCGGGTAGCAAATCCGTCGGCTGAGCGGAAGACAGAAGCGTCGTAGATCAAATGTCGGATAAGGAAACCGAAACCCACACTACAACGCACCAAACACGCCAAAATGGGAAAGAAGAAAACTTCATGCTTGCTTCAACGGAGCACGAAATTTTCTTGGGCGAAGACGCATCGGGTTCAGGAAAGGGTGAAAGTTGATATCATCAGTCTTGTTCATGGAAAAATAAACAACATCCTAAAGGTGTGTGATCAAAATATTACACTTGGTTTTCTGTAGCCGAGTTTTTCCGTTTCCTCCCTTCAGGGGGAATTTTCTAGAACTCGGCGAACTCCGCAGCGCTGTCGCCGCAGCTTGTCAAAGTTGTTCTTAAACGCGAAGTGCATTTTCCGATCTATGAGCGTGACGTCACCGCTGAATCCACAGACTAAAGCTGGCGGCCCTGCAGTTGTTCTTCCCTAGGAATGTTTGTGAAAACTTGTACAACTCTTTCATTGTTGGACCATTGTTGCAGCAGTGAAAACAATGAAACCGTTGCCTTACCACTAGTAAGAACCACGGCTAGACATGGGTTTCTTACTTACGTAAATAAGAAAACAAAGGCGTGGGTTTCTTACTAACATAAGTAAGAAAACGAAGGTATTTGGTTCTTACTTAAGGAGTAAATATACAATCGTTGTCCATGTTTACGTATCCCAAATCGTTTTTAAAGTATTAGTATTTCACACTTTAAATTAACAAGTTTTGATTTTTAAAATAGAAAAAGAAATTCTAAAGCATAGAAATGAAGGCCCTTGCTTCTTACTTCTGTAAGTAAATCTACTACCGCGAGCAATGTTTCCGATCAATGTTTCCAAAATAATACCTGAAGGAAAGAGTTAAAATTGATTAAAATCAACAAATAAGGCATTTATTGCAGTTATCGAGTTCTAAAACGGGAGTTGGAGCAGATAACATTCCCACCAACAATGGCTCGTTACACTAGCACACCAATGGACCTGTTATTAAAAATGGAAACCATTGTTGTATAACCGTTATTGCCGCGTAATAACAAACGATGGAGAGTGCAGGGCTGCTATACCGGTGGTCGTTAGTTTTTCTCATTTCTTCACTTCACATGTTTGCACATTTTTCACATTTTATTTCGCAGACGAATTATAGACATTTTCATTTTCACTTCTTTTTCACACGCATTTAGCCCTGCACACCAAACATAATTCAAAACAGGGGTAGCCGTCGACTCATTGGCTATGCTAAAAGAAGTTAACAAGTCTCTCAACTGTAAGAAATAAAGTTATTCACCAGCCTGTTATTTACTAATATAGGTTAAAATACACAAAAGAATCACTCTTTTGCAACGTTTAGGGTCTGAATATTACCCGTTTTCAAGCATAAACAGATTTTAGCACACTAAAGATGTCGAAACCTACAATGCACTTTAGGTCTAACGTGCCACAATAACAAGCCCCCTATTCCCTATTTTTAAATTCTAACCCGACGACTTACGTCCTTTAAAAAAAAAGAAACCTAAAAAAATTTTTTCCATTTTGACGTTTACATGTTAAGAGTGTTTGTGGTAGGTTACACCACAGCCACCTACATTAAAGGCCGTATCAGCTCTGCCTTCCACAATGCTCCGCTAGAAGGCGCAACAAGTTTGCCAAGTGGCGCCATCGGTTGGCAGAAGTTGGAACCCTCGTCGGTTAATTTGAAATTTCGCCGCTTGGTGTAGAGATGGCAGCGCCTAGCAAACTTGCGCTTGCTTCTATGTCAATGGTTGATTTTACTCGCCTTTTTTGGTCTGATCTGATACGGCCTTTAATGTAGGTAGCTTTGGTTACACACAAAGTGTATTTTATGTGTAGTCATTAACCACCTTGCGCTAAAATTTGTCATTGCTTGAAAACGGGTGGTACTCATTCAGACCCAAACGTCGCCAAAATTGTGTTTCTTTTGCGCACCTTTTGTGCACCTTGGTACTTGTTTGGTTTGCATGGTAACGCCCTTAACAACGTAAGTACAACACAAGCGTACTGGCGAGAGCACGAACGGGACAGAAACAACAAGACGTGGCTAGTCCTTTTAACGAGAGACTGAAATGGCAGTAACTTCGACCAATTCTTTTTTTTTTTTTCTTTGGTTGCATTCCTGCATTTTGTATTTCCGTAAACCGGTATTATCTTTATGAGGAACATGAAGACCTGTGTCTCTGCACCGGACTGTAGAGACGACCTTATATTCTGTTAATCTGAAGTAATCTGTTAATCTGGAGTCAGGTAGGTGTCCTCCATACGGATCTTTCCTTGATTGACGATTGATTAGATCTCCTTCCTTTGTGCAGCTAAGCTGAAATGACTTTGATCGATCCTTTTACAAAGTTTAAACTGGAAAAATTCATATGATTTAATCATTACTCGCATGAAAATCGGACCCTGTACGTGACTTTCAAAATAAATAGTTAGTTTTTAATTAT
>JAHWFP010006059.1:14231-25282 GCA_023313725.1 Lithobius niger
GCTTAGAAGATGTAAAATACGATAAGTATATAGTGTTAACTTTCTAATGTATGGCAGTACTATCAGTGGCAAGAAATACATTACACAACAAATCATGAGAAATCCTCTCACCAAGAGACAAAGAAAGAGGAAATACATTTCATGCCAAACATCTCATGCTTTTCGCGCTTTAAAAGTATTCTCAACTTCAATAAGGACAATAATGACATATTTTGTCGCAACATGTCGGCAGAGACGGAAAATGGGAGCCATCTTGAAATTAGGACCAGCTTACATGCGAATGAAACAAATTACCGCCTACAATTATTCACCTGCGGCAAGTTAGGCAACAAACATCGCATCAATTCAATAATCGAAGACAAAAATCATTGTAGCGCGACGCCATAGGCATAAAAAAGTAAACGGATTACAAACAAAAATGACAACCGTGCCATAAAAAAAGGGTTACATGACTAAAGTTACGAAAAGTGCCTCTGGGGTCACCAGCGAGACAGGGTTGGTGCCAGGGCGCCCATCTTCTGGGGCCGTCCATCTAGCATCGTCCCCTTGGCGCATGCCGATTTTGGCCGTGATCCGAGCACTTTTTATTTTTCCTGCGTTAGCAACGCTGGTTTCGAGTGTACACGGGAGAAGCCAACATCCGGGGGCCCGCTCGCGGTTTTTTGAGGGGGTCGCAGGGTTTTTTTCGAATAGCGCCGCTCACAGAGGTCTCACGGACATGGGGATAGGCTTGAAATGAGCTTCACTTTACCTGTAAAAATGTACACGGATAACAATTGGTGATTTTAAATTAAAGTAAGCAAATTTAATTGGTAAAGCACTTAAACAGATGCAATTTTCTCAACTGTACGCTTACTCACTTCATTAAAAAATCATCAATTTTTATCCGTGCATATTTTTACAAGTAAAGTGAAACTTCAATTATTATACAACCTTTTTTTTTACGGTACACTTGACGTTTTTGTATAATTATTATTCATATCTTTCGGACACCAAAACTATCGAATAAACTTTAGAAACGCACATTAACACCAACTAAGCCGCAAAATTACTACACATAATCGATTGCATTAATTTAATTGCCCGGCCAGTTACGGTTTAGTCTTTGAAATGTCTTGCTGAATAATTTATTGACATTTGTCACGAAAAGCGTGTTCACCCACAGCGCGGAGGGAATCAGAAAGAGGTCACGAAAAAAATAACCCTATGTGGTTGTACCACCTGAGTTAGATATTCGACCAAGGAGTTGCTCATAGTGATCCAGGAGTTATTTATCCAGGAGCATTTATCTATACCACGCGCCATGGCTGTTTGCTGTGACGTGCATACCACGCGACTGGGCTAGTCCAATCAGACGGCCCAACAGCCGTTGTTCTCGTTCGTCATTGGCTAACTCGTGGTGACGTCACGGCAAACAGCCATTGCGCATGGTTTAGGAGCTATTTAGGTTTGGAGCGGAGTGACACAAAATAACTACGGCGAATCGGCCTCATCGCTAAAACGAAACGTACTCGTGCATACATAAGCACAAGCACGTTTCGCTTTAGCCAAGAATACATTCCTATAGCAGAATTGCACTTCGCCCAAGACAATTTCGGCAGCTGGAGGGAGGAGACTTCGGGAAACGACCAGTAGCATGCACGGGGGGGGGGGGGGGGGCCCCCCCCCCCCTTGGAAAAAAAACCCTTTTTTGAAAAAAGTATGTTTGGTTTTCCAAACTATAGATGCTGCATGCAGCCAAAGGAAGGACCTAACAAACACACCCACAAGGGCCAAAAGAAGGCAAGGAATGAGTCGGAAAGGGACATAAAAGGGTCAAAAAACAATGACAAGCTAAAAACAGGGCAAAAAAAAGAGCCTCACGAGTAAAAAAAAGGTCCTCAAAGAAAATATAAACCTCAGCGGTGCCCGTTTACTAGAACTTGCCCCTGCTCTCTCGGAGGTTTCTGTGCACGCTACTGGAGACGATCGCAAAAATATTGGGGGAGTCTACTGTAAAAACGTTATGGAAGGAAACTGATGAAAAATTATAAGCACAGACAATTGAAAAATGATGGGGTGAGACAGAATGTTCGGGGAATGGACAGAAAAAAAGATTTTTGGGATGGGGAGGAGAGGGGCAATGGGAATATATAGGGAAGGGGGAACATGCTGGAGAAGGGGTAAATGCTTCGGGGAGGGTGAATAATGTTGGTGATAAAACGTTAGGGAGGGTCGAAACGTTGGGGGGAAGGTGCACAAACAAATGTTGCGGAGTGGGGGGGGGGGGGAATCAACAGGGAAAATATTGCGAGTGGACAAAAATAGCTGGGGGCGAGGGAAAATACAGGGGCACTGTGAGCTACCAACCCAAAAAAAACTGGGGGGGGGGAGGGCATGGATTCCACTTCTGCACTCTCTGTAGCGTCGCTACGATTTTTTGCTCAGGAAATCTATTTTCTAGAACTAAATATTTTTTCGTGTGTGTATATATCTACTAAAACGAGTTCAATAGTGCGCGTCGCATGCGCAGAATATGGCTTCCGTCTCTCAATTCAATTAATTTGCACGTGCTTCTTACGCATCAGCCGCACGCGCGATTATCCGGAACGACAGCGGTGTTGGCGCCACTTTAAAATTCATTTTCCAATAAGGTCGAGTGTGAATTGAAATCCCCAAAGCAATTGAAACTAGAGCCAAACCCTTCCCATTCATTTGGACGGAAGGAGGCATTACTTTCTGCAGGTTCTTCTCTCCCACCGGAACACCATGGAGTGAGTAATAAGACACGCTATCATCAAGATTGGTTTCCAATAATTTCGGCAAACATCCACATCCACAATCTTGTTCTTCACGTGCCGCGCCACTCAACCATCGATATCGGGGTAGGTCGGACCATAACGAATAACCTACGCCCCCACCCCCCACGTCTATCCGGTGAACCAACTTCGGAATTTGGGAGGAATAAAAAAAATAAAATATTAAGACACACGCTAGTACGTCGCCCGTCAAGATTTAGCAAAAACAGGTTAGTCCTATCCAGATAACGTATATATGCAAGACGATTCACAAAGAAGTAGGCCTATAAGATGTAGGCCTATAAAAGCATACTTCTTGGGGATGAGGGCAGCCTATTTTTAGTGCTTTATGAATTGGCCAAACAACGGTTTTTAGGCCTAACTTTGACAAATAAGCTATTGTTTTCCTTCTCGTGCACCTTGCGCTTAGCTCAACGGCCAGCTTCAGAGGCTACCCTCGTCACCTTCGCTTCTCTATATTGACGCATACATTTTACAGCGTAAAACAATTCGTGAAATAAAAAAAACGAAGCAGGCACTATATACAGGAGCCAAAGCTAAAGTGTGCCATAAAAAAAGGGTTATGTGATTGAAGTTTCATTTTACTTGTTAAAATGAACACGGATTAAAAATTGATGATTTTTAATTGAAATAAGCAAATGAACAATTGAAATTGCAACTGTTCAAGTGCTGTTGCGCTTTACGTTTTTAAATATATGATACGTAAAGCACAACAGAACTTAAACAGATGCAATTATTGCACATTAGCTTATTTCAATGAAAAATCATCAATTTTTATCCGTGAACATTTTAACAAGTACAGTGAAACTTCAATCATATAACACTTTTTTTACGGCACACTTGACGTTTTTGTTTGTAATTCGTGTACTTTTTTTACGGCATGCAGTAATTTACGCCACACACAATTCAGTCTATGCCTTGTGGCTGGAAGTAATTTTTTTGTCATTTGCAAACGTATGAATGCGCGCGCACATGCAGTGTCTGTTGCTAAAGTTTGCTGGGGCGAGGACTTCAATCATATATATATATATATACACGGCGGTCCGTGTATGATATTAAAATCAAAATCTTCATTATTATATTGCACATCGTAAACGAGTGAGGTATATCATCACCCCCATTAAACAGCACCAACAACAACGTTCAACAACAGAACGGGTGGCGCCATCTGTCGTCTATTATGATAATTACTGATTATTTCCTGAAAGCCACCAGTAAAACAGATCGTGAACTGCAGCTTCTGCGATCGGGGTAAAAGGAAAATGATGTCCTTAGACCAACATCAAGTTGTCGCCATCTAAAGTAGGGATATCATAGCCCAAATGGGTGCCACCAAGTTTTCCGTCCCAACCCTGATCACTTACTTCAGTGATTGTCAGTTAAGCTTGAATGATTACGGTTCAGACCACAAACTTGGTGGCAGCCATTTTGGCTCTGATATCACTACTTTCTATGGCGAAAACTTGACGGGTCCCTTTACCCTCATGGGGTTTATACGACTGTGGTTACAGTAACTATATTGCTGATTGTGCTTACCATTTTGCTAATTTTACTGACACTTTGTTGACATATTTTACTAATTAAAGTTTATTATTTTTTTCTGGAAAAAAACTGAACACCAGAATTGTACTCTAATTCTAGTTCAACAAATTCAAGATGATACACCCTAACACAGCATCAAAATTTTTACAGCTCTAGTGTTCCAGTGTTGATCAAAAGGAACATGAAGTCATTTTATCCAGAGAAAATGAAAACCATAAAGCACATGCGGTGTGGCTGAGCGAAATTCGCCAAAATGCACATAACTTCTGCCGACTTTAAGGTTGAAATTTCCGACAAAACAAACAAACAAACAAAATTCAAAACCGATACATCTACAAGACGAGAACGAAAAGTACGTTCGTAATTTCAAGAAATAGAAGGATACGTTGTGATAACCGAATGCGGGAAATCAATTTTGAAGCATTGTCCACAAACCAATATCCAGTTTTGGCTACAAATAACTTGACCCCCCGCCCCCCCCCCCTCTCGACGTAAGGGACCGGACGGAGAGACGATGAATCATTTTTAAAAGTTTTGAAATTCTTTCTCCCAAAAAATACCGTCAAGGAAAGAAAAGCAGGATGAAATTTCATTACAGGCTTATTGAAAAAAGGAAAGCATGGTCTTGCTCAATAACTCATTTTTCCATGATGAGCCTCCAGTTCCTTCGACCTTATTGAAGAAAAGGCGGAGTTGGGGTGGGAGGAGGGGGGAGAGAGTTCCTAGAGGAGGTTAGAAGGTTAGAGGTTTAAAGAACAATACATACCCATTCAAAATTTCAAAATGACAAGTTTGTCGCTCAAAAAACAAACACAAAACGTTGTAGATGCAGGACTGCTGCTGGGGTATTTTTTTTTTTTTTACGTTTTTTCACATTCAATAGGTATTTTTCAAATTGTTGTGTACGTACTTTACAATATTTCACATTTTTTGCATACCTACTTCTCATTTATTCACATTTTTCACACACCAACTTCTCTTTTTATCACTTTTTGCATATACTTTTCATTTTTTCACATTTTTCGCTCACCAACTTTTGATTTTTTTCACTTTTTTACGTACATACTTTTCATTTTTTCACATTTTTCGCTCATCAACTTTTCATTTATTTGACGTTTTTCCGATAATTACTTTACATTTTTACATTTTCCGTACACCAACTTTTCATTTTTTCACTTTTTTGCGTACATACCTTTTATTTTTTTCACATTTTTCGCATACCTACTTTTTCATTTATTTCACGTTTTCACGTACTTACTTTAAATTTTTACATTTTCCGTATACCTACTTTTCATTTTTTCACTTTTTTGCATACATACGTTTCGCTTTTTCACATGTCTTTTTCATTTATTTCACGTTTTTCCCATACTTACTTTAAATTTTTATATTTTCCGTATACCTACTTTTCATTTTTTCACTTTTTGCATACATACTTTTCATTTTTTCACATTTTTCACATACCTAGTTTTTCATTTAATTGACGTTTTCCCCATATTTTCTTTAAATTTTTCCATTTTCCGTACACCTAATTTTCATTTTTTCACTTTTTTTTGCTTACTTCTTATTTTTTTGCAATTACTTCTTCTTTTCACGTATATCACACCACTGTTTCACTACTCGATGGAAATGTTTCTCTACCAGTACATTGCCACTTCTCAACCCACAAATGATAGTGTAACCAGTAGTCAACACCAGAACTAGCAGCGCGACACTCAAGCTCCGGAACCGGAAGAAACTCTAACTCCACAACCGGAAGACACTCCATTTTATGCGCAATACGACGCTCACGACCTCATGTTCCCCTGCATCACTTGTACACAGCAAAACGAAGTGAGGTGTCCTTGTTTACCATTGTTATATCTCAACTGGCCTTAGCCAGTACTACTCTAGTTTACCAGTATGTAGCTAGGTGACTCTGCCATCCTAGCTGTGCATGCACTCTGGGCAATACCAGAGTGCATCATGGTCACGTATCACATGTATAAAACGTAGTAGCCAGGGCCATTATCCTGGCACCGGGTTTTGTCCAACACCTGACTTGTCGTCGTACCTTACGCTAAGCTATGGTACTCCACGTAGTTAGCAAACAATACACTAAGCGATTCCACGTCACTTTCGGTTTCAGTGTCGCAAATCCTACGTCACGCGAAATCACCCAGACACACCGAATTCTGGACCCAAAATTTGGAGGAATAATTTGATTGCTTTACTTTAGTTTGTGCGTTTTGTCTTTTTTTTCACACCACCGCTCGTATTTTTCACATTTTATCACTTTTTTATCACTAGCAAATTTTCACATTATTCACTTTTCTATTTCACACCAGCAACATCTCTGAGATGATGGCGTGCGTGGGAAACAAGCTTACAGCGAAAAATAAAATCACACACGCACTACCTAGCGGGCGTTTGAAACGCTTAGAAGTATTCGGTACCTCGGAGTATTCGGAATCTCCAATACAAAACCACTAAAGAAAGACAAATTAGTTCTGCCCATCTCAGCTAAGACGCGCTAGACATCCTAATTGAGAATTTTTTTTTATTATTTTATGCTTTAGAGAAAATAAACTTTTCATGGTCGGCTCAGCATGTGTGTAGTCTAGTTTTTCTAGATACCTGTTGGTTGCTTATACAAATACTTGTATTTAGTAACAGCACGATCAACGCGCAAATGCAGGAGCAATTACACAAATACAGGATGGTCCACAAAAACGGACAGCATGAAATATTTCCATGTCCAACATCTTTTCTTAAATTTTAGGTGCAAACAGGGGCAGCATTTCTGAATCCAAAATCCAATTCTGATTCCAAAAATGTGGGGGCCTATTCTTCGAAATTTTTGAAAAAGAACACACTAAAAAATCCCAACTATCGGAATAAACAATTTTTATATCGTGCCAACTGTATTCTTCAGCAAGGCGTTACTGGTTGGATGAGACTTTCCCAAAATCGATATGGGGGTGGGGGGGGGGGGGGGAGGGTGGTGGTTTGAGGGAGTTCAACTATCCTTCCGGACAAGGCTAAAGAGACTGTAAAAGACTCACGTAATCTTCGATGCGGTCATGAACAGCTTATCTTATACAAGGGCTTCTCTCAACAAACCCTCTACCTGGTGGAGAAATGTATTCGAACCACGGTAAATGCATGGGATTTTTTTTTTCAAATATTCACAGTAAATTCTTTTATTTAGTTATCAAGGAGCACACGACAGTTCCTGTTACTCCAGTTCGTGTACTATTTGTCGAAATTCAGCTCGTAATTCTCACTGCTAATTTCGAGGTTCGTTTCAAGTTTTTGTGAGAACCACTCAGTTTCTACTTACGCCATTGATCAAGTGACCAAAACTCTTGCCTAGCCCTACTTTCCACAGTTTTTTTCCCTTTCACACAAGCCTCAAATCGAGCGTGACACATCGGAAACAGATTCTTAACATACATGAAAAAAAAATATGTAAAAAATACTAGAATGCTGTATTGACAAACTTCGAGGTTCGATTCACCTTTTAGAATCGCACACAGGCTTAGGTCGGTTATTAAAAATCAAGAAAATCTGCTGATGGTCTACTTTCAACGTTGTTTTGTTTTAATTTGGTGACTTACATGGCGTAGACAAAGCCATAGCTGTGCTGGGTACATTTATGGAAAAACAAAAAAAAATTCAAAATAACTCTTCTGTTAAATTTGAGGTTTCTATTGACCATATTTTGGGCTCGTTCGTTTTAATCTGGGCTTCAGGAGGGAAGGAAAAGAAAGGTGGCACACTAACTCCACCTGTCGGAATGTAAAAAATTGTTGGGGGTGTGTAATCCAGCTAACTGTGTCGAAGGAGTGGGGAGGCGGGGAGGTGAGTTAAATCAGTTGGGCAAAAAAATTCGAATGGGGAGGGGGTTGGGCGTAAAATTCAGTTGATCCTCCCCAAAAAATTCTAGCTACACCCCCCGATTTTTACAGGGTCTTCTTTTCCATCATCCTTGATCAGCGTCTAAATTTAAATAGCTAGGTTCAGCCCTGCCACCGCTTAGCCAGCGCGACCAACCATTATATAATCATTACTATTAATAATTTTATAACTAACCTGCTTGTTGCGGGGACCACAGAAGCCCACGTCACAAAATCCACAACATTTCAACCGTAAATTTTCCATTTCCCTCCCTTGTTTGGAAAATAATGTTCCCAGTCGAGAGTTACATGTGCAATTAGCAACATTTAAATGTCGCCGCTGATAAATTAAAGCCGCACTATTAAGGATTAACGCTGCAACGTAAATTTACTCAGCGTCGCAAGTCTAGTCGAGCGGATTACAATAACGAATGAGCAATCGGGGTTGGTGGCGCATCAACGCACAATGATGTTGTTTCCTGGATTATCGTAACTTACTTCAACACTTGCATCCAATGTTTGCATCGTATATACACGGCGAGTAGAAAGAAAAGGAATACAAGAGAGTGGAATCGAGCTCACGACCTTAGATATAAAGACCAAAGTTCTCGAAGTACTTTGAGAGCCGACTTGTGTCAGCTTTAATGTTGAGATGTGACCTTTGGAATTTGCTGAACTTATCAAGCCATTTGCCCGATTTAACTTGATTGATCTGATTTATTAAGGAGCGTTAACCTAAGGAGGTTATCAGACCAGAGGATGAGAGTATAGACGACGAGACGGACAATTTAGCTGAAAGCATCCACGCGGAAAACTCACGATCTTTGACATGCCACAATCGACATGAGCCATGTACCGTGCTGTGCTTAACAATGATCATGAATAACAACGGAATATGTCTGGGCGCAAAACAAATCGGTAAAAAATGACAAAAGGAAAAAAAAGGAGTTGTTAAGTGCCTATCGACCGTGCGTAATAGGGCACTGGGAGAAATCACCATCCATTTTGTTTATTTTCACAACGATTCTAGCTTGATTGCGTATAGTTCGGCTAACCTCAAGAGGTGCGACTGAGGGGGATGTAAGGAGTAAAAAGCACGGTGACAGATTATATGAAGGTAAACCAAGCAGTGCTACATAAAAAATACAAACAACGTTTCGAAAATTTTCAATTTTCGTCATCAGGTTAGAAATAAAATTAAAGCATGGCAAAAGCCACTAAGTCATCCTACGTTAAAAAAGCATAAAAGTTATTTAAACGGATAAAAACCACCAATTTCTTCCCTCTTTTGAGGGGAGAAATTGGTGGTTTTTATCCCTTTGAATAACTGTTTAATGCTGTTAACGTATAGGATGACTTAGTGTCTTTTGCCGTGCTTTAATTTTATTGCTAACCTGATGACGAAAACTGAAAATTTTCGAAACGTTCTTTGTATTTTTATGTATACGCACTGCTTGGTTTGCCTTCATATAAACTGAGGGGGATGCGCTGATTAAGTGAGCAAAGCGAACGAAAATCAGCGTTTGTTAGCTAATGTGCGCAAAAATACACCTAAGAAATTATTTTCCCTTGGGGGAAATCATTACCCATTTTTATTTTTAAAACAATTCCAGCTTCACTGCGCATGTCGCGCTAAGCAAGGGAGGAGCTGCTAACGGAGAAGCGCTGACTGGGTAAACGAAGTGAACAAAACTGTGCCAGTGTGTTACAAATTGTGATTGAAGAAACCAGTTTGCTGAAGCAAGGACATAAACACGAGCGACTACACCGTACCCAAGGTGGAAGCGGTGCATTCAAAACCACCCGTGCTTTAGCAAGTATAGTATATTCCACGATTAGAATACGTGTAATCACAATCACGCGAAAAGAGTGTGCTACGCATCAAAAAAATAGTCCCGGTTTAAGTACCCTTGCTAGGTAGAGAGAGACGAAATTGGAATCATCAGAGGTGATTAAATCTTTAAAAACTCACGTTAAGTGTTTGTAAATTTTAAAACAGGTACCTAGTAACCTAGTTTTCATTGAGCCAATGAAAACTCGCGATTGCTGTAATGAAAAAAAAGGTGAATTAAACAGCGAATTAAATTAAGTTTTTCCGAAATCAGCACTGTATCGTAAGTTGTGGACCGCCGTTCACTGAACACTTGCTTGATGACATAGCAACTTAATTAAGTACATTAACAAATTACTTATTTGTTCGCCAATACGGAAAAAGGAGGGTATAAATCGAAGACTCCCTAAAACACGGTAAATTTACCCAAATTCTGAATAGGTTTTTTTGGTCGTACTTATTGATTTATCACTAACACCTTCTCCCCCGCCTCCCCAAACAAAGAATTCAAAGGGTCAAAACGAGACCGACCTGTGAAAAATCAAAGCCCTGTCACCAGCAATGTTCAATATGGGCCTAATATTAAGTAAGGTAATATTTGCAAAGAGAAAGTGAGTAGATGTGGAATGGGTCATGGGGGGTCCCGGGTCACATGGGTCACTATTTTTGCGTTGGTCACTCTCTGCATCATGTATCAATACGTTAGACCCACGTTGTGACCTGTAGACCCACAGGCCAAGAGGCACGGATACGCACTGACCCAAAACGCCCGACAGATACGGAATGCCACAACATTCCAATACGACCCGATGACCCAGAATGACCATAAATTAAACCTAATACAGTGCATAAATGTTGTGCTTAAATTAGGAAAATGAAAGCAGTGCATTTATATTGGTCGTTATCTTCTTGTTCATACATCGTGAATGTATGTCGTTTACATTAATGTCGTGTCATTAATTAATATTGGTGCAGCCTACAAACATAATAGCATAACCACTGGCC
>JAHWFP010006062.1:0-10253 GCA_023313725.1 Lithobius niger
ACGGACAAGTTGTCAACCATCACTTACAAGCAAAATTGTAAATTAAGCATTTCACTTGAAACTCATCTCTGTAGACATTTTCCAGTTTTAAACCGGAGCAGTTGCGAATTGATAATCCCCCTGCCCCACCCTCCGGCAAGCAAGTTGGCAACCAACACTTTCCCAAGCAAAATTTTATTTCCATTACAAGTTGTCAAAATAAATTTCTTCCACTTGTGCCATGATTTGATTGAAAAAAGGGGCCATTTTCAGCGAGTTAAAATGAGAGGTAGACTCAGTAAAAACAGACAATTCAGCAAAATGTGCATCTGTACTGCAGGATTTACTCATTCGTCTGACAAGCGTTTTAAAATATAAAATAGAACAGAATAAAGATAAAATAAAACAAGCTCACATGTATCTATAAACAACTTTTAGACGAAGACTAACCAAAAGCCAGGTTCTTTTTTGACAACAGTATAGTAGGCAAACATGTGCGGAGATGTTCGAGGGTTGGTTGGAGTTACTGAATGCTCGTTCCGTGCCGAAACTAATAGATAAGACTGCCCGGCAGTGAAGCCGACATTTTCACTGTCCATATATCATTGTCCGTGACTGTACGATTATGGTTACAGTTAGTTATTAGGATATCACGTTACATGGACAGCATCTACGAACCCGTTCGCTTCAGAGTGTACCGTCATCTGGCGCGAAGTAGAAAAACGTCCTCCGTAGCAAACTCAACTTTTGGCGGATGGCTACACTTAGCCCCGGTGCATACGTGCGTTTTTTGGACGCGCGTCGACGCTTTGGTGCCGCTGCGGTGACGCAGCCAATCAATTCACACGAGCGTTTTATTAACGCGCGTTGACGCTGCGGTGCCGTTGCGGTGACGTATGTGTGCGTTCGGTTCCCTAACCTCGTGTACAAAAAAATATAGTTTGAAACCAACGAGACGATATTGCTTTTTTCGCCTACCTCGGAACAAAAAAAATATTTTCAAACCAATGCGACAAATTTTGGTACATTAATGTACTAATTTAAGACGTACCAGGGGAATATGTTATACATCCTTTGCAGATTAACTAAAAAAATTCGGATACGTTCTTTAATTACTTCCCAATGAGTCTTCAATCATTTCTGCAGCAACATTTCATATTTCAGGATAGTTCTTTATACTCCCCCAACAAACAATTCCACGTCTATTTCTTCGAAATTGGACGCCACTTTCGGTAACGCTTTTGCAGTAAACGACAGGTGTGTGCAGCACTCAAGTCACCCAAGGGACTCAGGGACGCAATTGCGTTTTTTTTAACGCTGTGGTACTGCTGCGTTGACGGAGGGAATTACGGTGCAAAACAACCGCACGAGCGGCGGGCGGAAACGCAACGTCGACGCAGGTACGTGTGCAGTACCCAACAGATATCACGTAAACCAAACCGCAAATGCGGTACCACAGCGTCGCCGCACGTCCAAATAACGCACGTGTGCACCGGCGCTTAACAGTCCGGAAGCCAAGAGCCAAACTCCAAAATTTCATATAAAGTTTTTTTTTTGCTGCTGAATTTGTTAAAGGACATGGTCAGCTTCAAGAAATCGATTGCTGACATTCTGTCACCCTTGGGCATCTATACAGGGTGGGGCAGAAAGGACGGAGCACCCTTGGCAATCAAAGATGGTTAATGTTAGGATAATAAAACTTTGCATGGTATGTAGGCGAACGGGGGGGCCAACGAACCATGAATCGAGCACTGACCTTGACTCATATTTTCAAGGTCATCGTGATGCTAACTTTTTAACTATGCTTCGTAGAACCCTAGTGTTAAATTAGAAACTTGTAGACAGTGGCAAGGCATGGCCAATGCAAAAAAACAGAACGAAATTCGGTACGTTAGTTTAGGAGTTACGGGCATTACAAGAATCATTCTGTTGTGCTGGCCAAGTGGCTTTCCTGCCAAACAGTTCTGTCACGCTCTTTCGTACACCATGCATTGTATTGGTAGGTAATGGTGTTGGCAGCATATGCAAATTGGCATAATTCATTAACCGTGATCAGCTCTGAAACAAAATCAGAAATGTTAACCTGAGGGAGGAACAACATTAGTTTCATTTCTAGACGACCACGGTGACTAAACTATGTCAACTTGCATAAGATGCCGTAGTTTGCAGCACCATTCTGTTTATACGTGTAATGTAGCAGGTTGTGTTGAGCTAGTGTCGAGTCATCAGTGTATCAGTTGCTGGTTGTTTCCAAGCATGCTTCATGCACTTTGAGGACCACTGGACTTAATTTTACACTCACTGTTTGGCAGGAAAGCCACTCGGTCAGCACAAAAAAATGATGCTTGCAATTTTCGTAACTCCTAAACTAGCGTACCGAATTTCTAATTTAAACTGGAGTTCTACGAAGCATAGTTAAAAAGTTAGCATCACGATGACCTTGAAAATATGCGTCAAGGTCAGTAATCGATTCATGGTTAGTTGGCACCTCCGTTCGCCTACATACCATGCAAAGTTTCATTATCCTAACATTAACCATCTTTGATTGGCAAGGGTGCTCCGTCCTTTCTGCCCCACCATGTATAAAGATAAACAAAGAGGCAGCCAAGATGGCCGCCTAAAATAATAGATAAATGAAATTTTCTTTCCCATTATAAGTTTGGTATCACATTACATGTTTGTTTGGATCCTAAATTAAAACATATGTTCAGAAATAGTGTTAGACGAAGGAGAAAAAATATTCAAAATGGCGCCCAAACGGCCTTCTTAAATTGACAATTTTGGCGTTTATCTTTGTATATAAGTTTGGTATCAAGTTATACGTGTGTTTGGATGCTAAGTTCAAAAATAGGTTCAGAAAAAATGTTGGATATCGTACACAAAATGGCGGTTAAAATGGCCACCTTAAATTCACAATTTTGCGCGTTTCGCATGAAATTATGTGTTTATTTGGATGCTAAGTTCAAAATTATGTTCAGACATTATGTTCCGAGGAAGAATATAACCACAACGACCACCAAATTCACAGTTTTGGTATTTACCTTTGTATGCAATTTTTTTATAATGCTGAGGTCTAAACAAGGTCCATAAACTGGTGATACATGGAGAGGTAATGCTGTAGCGGCGAAATAATATGGTGATTTTTAATTCGAAAGTGCTTTTACGAGCCCTGTAATAGCCCAAAGTGAACATGCTTAGGATTTTATGAAAGGATGGGATCTATTCTTAACATCAATCCTAATTGAAATTGTTTAGCTTAAATAGGGACCATCCGACGTTCATTTAAAGAGGAAGAAGTAATGACGTAGCAATGAAAGCACATGGTGATTTTCTAATTCAAAGCGCTCTTGCGAGCCATCTTTTATCCTGAAATGAACATGCTTCGAATTTTATGAAAGATGAGGATCTATTCTTTCCATCAATCCTAACCGAAATTGTTTACCCAAGATGCAAATACAAATATGAGCATTACAATGGCACTTTGAAATTGAAACTACCCGCTACACCATGATTACAACCACACCTTTAAATAGGAATAGGACGGTCCCTATACAGGGTGGGGCAGAAAGGAAGGGCCACCCTTGCCAATCAAAGTTGATTAAAGTTATACTGAAACTGTGCATGGTATGTAGGCGAACGGGGGGACAACTACCATGTGTCGATCACTGGCCTTGAAGCATATTTTCAAGGTCATCGTGATGCTAACTTTTTAACAATGCTTCGTAGAACCCTATTGTAATTTAGAAACTTGTAGACATTGGCAAGGCGTGGCCATTGCAAAAAGCCGAACAAAATACGGTACGTTAGTTTAGGAATTACGGAAATTGCAAGCATCATTCTGTTGTGCTGACTGAGTGGCTTTCCTGCCAAACAGTTCTGCCAGGGTCTTTCGTACACCTCGCAATGTTATTGATAGGTAATGGTGTTGGCAACATACGCTATGGCGTAATTCAGTAACCGTGATCAGCTCTGAAACATAATCAGAAATGTTATCATGAGGGATGGACAACTTTAGGTTTTGATGGCCACGGTGACTAAATTATGCTAAGTTGCATAATATGCTGTAGTTTGCAGCACCAATTTGTCTATACGTGTAATGTAGCAGATTGTGTCAAGTCATCAGTATGTCACTTGCTGTTTGTTTCCAAACAGGCTTCACGTACTTTGAGGACCACTGGATTTTATTTCAGACTCACTGTTTGGCAGGAAAGCCACTCGGTCAGCCCCACCCTGTATAAGATAAATAATTTCAATTAAGATTAAAGGAAAGACTAGATCCACACCTTTCAGAAAATCCTAAGCATGTCCATTTTGAGATACAGAGGGTTCACAAGTGCACTTTGAACACGAAAATCCTTATAACAATCAATTGGAAAAAAAGGAATGATTGGACGAATTAACGGTGATATACTTTAAATACGATTTTGGAGTTCAAGGGTTGCTTTTACGTAAAAGATGTATATCACCTTTCTTGTCTAGAATTGGTGCTGAACGTTTTTGTTTCACATTATGGTTTTGATTTGACGACGGTGAAGGAGTCACAGGAAAAAAAATTTTTTTTTCATTGTGGGGGGTTGAGGGCTGCCCCCGGGGCCCGGGGGGAGCATGCAAATTTGTGTCCCGGGATTTTTAGGCTCCGCTACCGACGTACTAACTGAAACCAAAAGAGGAAATTGGTTGCCAGAGGATAAACTTTTTTCAGCCCCATCCCCCTATTAGAATGGTTCAAGATTCACCACCTGAAATTCTCAAACTGATCAAGTGCTCTTAGTGAAAGCATCATGCCATGTAAGATAAATCATATCAAAAACCAAAACTGGTAAAAGAGGCCGTCAAGTTCCGAATGGTTCGGCCCTTCAAAGGAGTGATATCAACACACCAAAACATTCGCCATGTTAATCGCACCGACTAATAGTTCGAAGGTTAAATGAAAACTAGAACATTACTACTTTCGGTAGCAATATTCAAGTATTCATTTATCGTCCACAAAGTATTATTTGGTGCGATTAGGTTGGCGAACGTTTTGGTGTGTTGATATCACTCCTTTTTTTTAAATTGTGTTTTGAATCAACTCACAACCACCCGGATGTGTAATAAATTGCCACGTCAACTAGAAATTGATTTTCAACAATTTGCTACTATACCTTTTGTCCATAGGCCGAACCATTCTCAACTTTGTAGGTTTTTGGATTGGTTTTAATTTTGTTGTAATTTGTTTTATTTAGTTAGATTTGGTGTGTAGATACCACTTCTTTGAAGGGCCGAACCACTCTCAACTTGGTGGCCTCTTTACCAGCTTTTGGCTTTGTTTATTTTGCTTTGTTTTTACGGTTTATTTTTCGTGAATTGAATATGAAAAATTGTTATTTAGATTTATCGTGATATACTAGTGTGTGTCTAGGCACGCACGTCAGTCAAGATGGCGCGACAAGTTAAGCGCTTCTTGCTTGACCTAAAAGAAAGAGGTGTTTTGAGGCAAAGGGAGGTAGATATGGGTTTCGTCACGGACCAAAAATTTGAGGAAGTGCTGCAGTTGGCTGTGGAAGTCGGTATTGAAGAAGTGGACTTGAAACTATACGGAATTACAGGTCGGAAAGTTGTTGAAAGTAGTTTAGGCTTGGATGCAGAGGCTGGGCTTAACAATCAATGTGCGAACAATGTCACTCTGAACAATGCAGCTCGTCGGGCAGTGTTGAGTGATGGGGCCCGACTGGTGGGTCAGCGAGGAGTCGTGTGTAAAGGAATTTATGTGCGTAAACCCGGTGCTACAGTACGGATGAGGTTCCTCTATCTCGACCAGCAACCAACGTGGAAACAATAAATGGCAATGGTATTGAGACAATTGCTGTTCCCAAGGCTGACGATATGGAGGAAAATGCTGTTGACCCTGGTTTGGACCATAATTACGTAAGTGGAGACAAAGATTTAGAAGAATCTACTCGTGATGTAGAGTGGCTGAAGAGGTTGTACCGTGGTGGACTAGCGAACATTAAAATGATGAATTCGGTTATTGTGCTAGCTACCCAAGAAGGGCGTCCGTACGTGTTGCCACATTTGAGAGATGCAATTGCAAAATATGTTGACTTGCGAGATGTTGAAGCATTTTGCCCGTTAAGGGCGAATAATGCATATCAAGTGGTTCTTAGGACGCCAGCTGCAAAACGAACATTGAAGAATGTTAGGAACTTTACTGTGAACGGGTTTCGTGCTACGGTCCACGATTTCCATGTGCAAGTTGTGAGAATGCGGATTCACTGGTTGCCGTATGAGGGGACGGAGCGGGATATTGGGGCCGCGCTCATTAACTATGGCACCCTGCAGGCGTTTGCACTTGAACGTAGTACTATTGATGGGATTACACACTGTTTTTCGGGTGTGCGGCAAGCCACGCTGTGTTTGCGAGACAGTGTCACGTTGGACGATCTGCCAGATGTTGTGACTGTGCGTGGTATACCAGCGCTCCTGGTGGTGCCTGATAGGCCACCAAAATGTCTAAGGTGCCATTTTCGAGGACACGTAAATCGTTTTTGCACGAGCTCCTATTGTCGGGAATGTCACAGATACTCAGAACGTGGCAGCCCATGTGACCACATTAAATCTTATGCGTCGGTGCTGCGTGTGCGCGAGGATCCCGCAGAGAACGGGCCGGTGCCAGTTGCATCAACCTCAACAGACCAGATGTTTAGTGCTGCTGTAAAGTTGTGTGGTGCACCTACTGGTGCACCTGCTGATGTACCTTGTGGAGCTACTTGTAGTGTCTCAGTTCGCAATGTGGGAGCACCCTCGGTCAGGAATAATGTTGTGAAGCCAGTCGTTACTGTGGTGCCTGGACTTACGGCGGCATTGAATAGCACTGGAGTAGATCCTGGCGGTGCACCTATACTGGTTAGTGCACCCAGTGGTGCACCCATTTGCGCACCGAGTGGTAGTGGGGAAGTGGTGCAAGAGCTCCGGAGCAATTTGGTGGATGGGACAGATGAGGTATTGAGTGTATGTAATCAAGGGGGCGGGGAATTCAGTTTCCAGAATAGGCTGTGAGTGTTAAGAACAAGTACCAGCTCCTAGAAACGGTTGCAGAGGCTGATGTGGAGGTACAAGAGGTTGAAGAGGTGCACGAGGAGGAGCAAGGGGTGTGCATGGGTACTGACGCATGTCCTGCAGGAGGTGAAGGGGCATGTACTTGGAATCAATGCATTGATGGTGAAGGGGTTGTGAGTGTTGGTAACTCTGTGGTAAATGCAAGGATGCCTCCTGACAGTTGTCATGCTGTTATCTCGCCGATTGGGATGGAGCCTCCTGCCATTGAGTTGTGTGTCTTGGGGGGTGAGATGGAATGTAGTGGTTCTCGGGAGCGTTCACCTTCCTAGTCTTTTTACGAATCTGGAATTGTTACTGTACTCGAGTTGTAGATGCTGCACTGCAAATGAAAATGAGGGTGTGGGAGTGTGGGTGTGTGGGAGCGTGGATGTGTGGGGGGTGTGAGTGTGGAGACGTATGCGACTTAGGGGTTGGGGGTGGAGTTTATTGAGTGGGTCTGTGTGAGTAGCAGTATCCTCCTTCACAGAATTTACTATATGTTCATGGAATGTACACGGTGCAGCGAGCAAACTGGGTGAAATTGAAAATTTATGTAGCTCAACTGACGTGCTAGGTCTACTTGAAACCAGGCTTCCGGTTGGTACAGCTCCTCTGATTCCGGGTTTCAGTGGTATTTCAGGGCCAGGTAACTCCGGTATTAGAGTGTTTCTGCGAAATACGGTCCCCTTTTCACTGCCGGAACTACCCTATTGTCCGAATGTGGACGCATGTGTGTTAGCGATTTGGTGGAGAGGAATGTGGTTGACCTTGGGTTTTGTTCATCTGCGTGAGCCTCTGTCACGGCTTGAGTGGGTGCGGTGGGTGAAAGCACTTCACAGACCTCTGGTGTTGGGAGGTGACTTCAACGCGCACCATTACTCTTGGGGTAGTTCCTGATGTGATAGTCGGGGTAGTGTGATCGCGAGTACTGTTGATGCTTTGGGCTTGGAGGTTGTTCAAAACGGTACGCCGACCTTTGTTAGAAGTTGGGGTGGTGTAATCCAGGAATCGGTTCTGGATATGTTCTTGTGCTCCCCGGAAATTACTTGCTGCTTCTCTTTTGAGGTCTCGCAAGACTTGAGGGGCAGCGACCACTTCCCGGTGGCCCTGCGTCAGTGTGGCAAAGGGAGGCCTGAGGCTCTTAAGAAGTCGCGTGGCCCTGTTGTTGATCCTGGTGAATTTGGTAAGTGGGTCAGGAAGTGGGGTAGTTACAGGAGGAAAGGTAGTCGGGGGTGCCGCGGAGATAGCCGTAGTAAGCCAGTGTGGTGGACCAGTGTGTGTGATAAGGCAGTCTGAGAACGGCGGCGCTACTGGCAACGCTTTCGTCATTATCCGTCTGGTGAACGCTGATACACCTTCGTCGGTGTTGCTGAGGAGTCACGGTTTTTGTTGCGCAGGGAGAAAGCTCTTTTCGGCAAGCGTCTGTGTGAAAAGGCGTCTCATGGGGTCTCTATTGCCCAGGTTTGGAAACTTGTCCGTCCACAAGATTACCGGCCTAGTATCGGGTGGGTGTTAGATGGTGCTGGTATGGTTTTGAGGGGTTTGCCGATGGCAAATGCCTTCAATGACAACTTTTCGTACGTGTTTAGCTTGGGCAGGGGCCCGAGGCCCTCACTGGTGGCTTGTGATGAGGGAAATGATCTGGAACCCCTGACAATGTTGGAGCTGGAGGCTTCTCTAGCGGTATGTAACCCGTCCAGTGCTGTTGGCATTGATCGCATTTCCTATAAGGATCTGTCATCTCTGTGTAAGGCTGGGAAGGAAGATCTCCTAGCTTTTTTTCAAAGCCGTTTCTGCGGCGGTCCACCACCGCCATCTTGGATGTTTTCTATTCTGACGCCTGTTCTGGGTCGGAAGGTTTATGAACGGCTGCTGGTCAGGCAGCTTGAATGGGAACTTGAGGCCTCTGGTCGGCTTTTTCCAGCGCAGTTCGGTTTCCGGAGTAAGCGTGGGGCGCAGGATGCTATCCTTTACCTGGAGTCCAACATCCGTAGTGCATGGGCGGTTGGTGAATTTGTTGTAGGCGCCTTTCTCGACATTAAAGCGGCATACGACATGGTCGACGTTCAATGGGTTGGTTTTGCTCTTCATGAGCTGGGTGTGAGCCCGCAACTTACACGTGCCATTATGGCCTTGCTTGGTGAGAGGACCTACGCAACAAGGGTAGACGGGCATTGGTCAGCGACGCGGTCTACAGACAGGGGCCTCCCTCAGGGAAGTTGCCTCAGTCCGATCTTGTTTGCAGTAGTGCTGAATACCGTTTTGGTGAGTTTGAACGCATCGGCTAGGGTTGTTGCGTATGCAGATGACGTCGCGGTCATTGTGGCGGGTGGAAGTTTACGCACCATGTTGCAGGTTCTAGAGTCCACCATTGCCAAAGTGTAGACCTGTTGAAATCTAGGGGCATGGTGCTCTCTACGCCAAAGACTGTTTTGATGATCTTCTCTAAGGGCCCTCCTCTTGTGGGTTCTATCACGGTTGGTGATTCGTTGGTGGTTGCATCAAATAGTGTTAGATATCTGGGCGTGCATCTCGACCCCACCTTGTCCTGGCAGAAGGAAGTGGCCACTGTCAAGGAGGCTGTGTCGTCCCGTCTCCAGATCCTTAAGTCCTTGACGACCAATGGTCTTGTTGCTAGAAGGTCAGTAGTGACCTCTATCTACAGATCGTACGTCAGGGCGTGTGTGGATTTTCACCTGCCATTCCTCGCCTGTGTGGGGGGCTGGGGGGAATCCAGGTGTCAATTAATGATTGTCTCCGCACAGTAGTGGGTGCTCTGCCGTCAACCCCCGTCCTGGCTCTACAGGTGGAGGCGGGTGAATGCCCTCTGTATCTCAGAGCCAGGGAACTGCTTTTGGCCCTGTGTTTGCGTGCTGTTGCGAGGGGCAAGGATGACCCAGTCGCTTGCTGTTTGTCAGAGTTCTTGGTGTTGAGCGAGGTCGACAAGGGTCGTCTTGGGTCGCTTGGTCTGGGTGCATCCCTGTTGCTGCGCCAGCCTCTGCAGGGGTTTCTGGCGCCCAGTTTTGCGACCCCTTTTCGGCCATGGGTATGGTGTGGGGTGATCGCATCTGTCTTTGATGTTGGGCCACGCCCAGGAGTTCCACGCATTTACTGTGATGCGTCGTTCCACAGTGAGCGATGGGTGGGGGGGGGGGTGGGGTTTTCATCCCAGAACTTCGTTTGGGGAGGTGCTTTTC
>JAHWFP010006063.1:0-19848 GCA_023313725.1 Lithobius niger
ATTGAGGATTCGAAGTTTTATGCACAGTTTGACTTTCGGATTGTATGGAAACAGATCTTTTATAAATATCTTTTGGTTTTTAATAGTAGAGCAAGCTAGTAGTAACATTCGGACGGGTCAGTCGAGTTTTGTAGAGAATTAATGCAAAACATATATACACAAAAATTCGTGTCCGGTGATTGCCGATGTCTTTGTACTTTGGAGTAATGGTAGCGTTTTGGGGGCAAAAGATTATTATTAATAATGCATAAAAAGAATAAATATATTAGCTTAGAGAATGCTATAACGCATTTAAGTTTGAGTAAAATAAATAACTTCAAAGTTAAAGGACAGGCGACGATCGCTGTGGAAATTTTTCATAAAGGTTGCAGCTGTTCAACATAATAAAAAATATCACACTCACAAAGTTGTCTGTACAATTAAGTAGGAGGTTAAGTACCTGCGCAGAGGAAGTTCCTCCCTACAAACACTAAACTAATGTTTTCGGCTTTATGCCTAAGTGAAAATAAAAAGTTAATACAAATTTTTACAAGTGGCGAAAATGGCGTCTCGTGCGCTACGGTGATTTTACGTCTTCAATTTCGTAGGTTTTTTTAAATGCTGTAGAATGACTTCTAGATGGAATTGTCGTGTTCTGTTTGCGGAGGGAAACAGATAAAGTTCGTGGCTATTAAGAGCTGTTTAGATGAGACGGATTGGTCCATTTTCTTGAGAGATACAGGCGTTTGAAATTTGGGGTTTTTCCCCGGCCGAGGCGCCGAGAAAAAAAAATGTTCCACGAGTTTTTTGATTTTTGGAGGTCATGTATCCTCTCCAATCGTTTTTCGCCAAGCCGACATTACAGGAAACTAACAAGACAAAGGAGAACCTTACAAGGACAAAATTTACTACACTTCGTCATAGTCGACTCCACTCGTCTGGCGGAATCCTTGTGCGACTAGGTGTGAGCAGAAACCATTTACACTCCCATCCGCGTTCTCCTTTACCTTGTATACCCACTTACATCCTAACACTTTAGTACCATGTTCTACTGTGACTTCTGTAAATACATTAAGTTTCTGAAATGCAGCGATTTCATCTCCCATCGCTGATTGCCATTCCCTCCGTTGTGGAGAGGCTAGGGCTTCTTCATAACTAGTAGGTTCTACAATACACAAATGAGCTTCAGCATCACTATAATCACTAGATGCGTCTTCTGCTCTTCCTGGAGCTTGGCGACCCTAAAGTCAAATAATGGTTCATAACGGATACCCTGGCCTATACGAAACTTTTAGATAACGTTAAGGCTCCTAAATTTTTCACCTTAAGGATTGTAATAATATACGTCTATCCTTCCTGCAGTTTGTCTTGATTTATGAACAACTTGTTCCCTCCTCCAACCCTCAAGGTTTAATGGGGCTAACACAGGGTTTAATGAGTCAAGACTACCTCGGCGAGTACTCGTACCTTGGGAATAAGTGTTGGGCGCGTTATCTATCGCTATCTGACTTCTTTTAGGTTCGGGACTTAATGTATGATCAGATTCCTCTTCTGACTCGGAGCTAGTTGCTTCCCTGTCTTCTTATTTGAAGTTTGACATTTGTCTCTGCGACTGGCGTATATGATTATCCCGTGAAAACTGTTTCTTATCATGCCACAGCCTACTCTCATCCACTTTAACATGTTTTTTCTCTACTACATTATTGGTTTGGGGGTTCCATACACGATAACCCACAGTGTCATTCGCGTAGCCAAGAAATACTCCCTCCCATGCTCTTACGTCTTGCAAAGGCGAAATGCCAAAATTTCGATTGGATAGGATATCAGGCTCCAAAAATCAACAACTCTGGGAAACCAATTTTTTTTATTTGCACTCCCGTAAGCGCTGGGCTGATTTAGGCCTATCGCCATAACCACGTTTCACTCTTTCTCCTGCCATATCCCAGAAAATGGACCACTTCGACCAGAGTAAAATTCTCTTAATAGCCACGAACTTTATCTTTATTCCTGTGAAAACAGAACGGAAAAATTCCATCCCAATCAGCATTTATGTAATTTAGAAAAACTTCCGGCGACGGGCACGTTCGGCTCGCTGTTTCGAGAGGTGCTGGTGTTTGCGAATCAGCGTCCATTGTTGGGGAGAAATAGCAATGCAAATCATACACTTCTCGAGAAAACCGTCACACAAACGGCGTTGACAACTAGGGTGTGGATCTGCTCGTACCTTTGTAGAAAAATCACGGTCATTTGCAAGGAGCAGGCGAAGAAACATTAGGACCTTCCGGGCGAGCGTTGGGACATTTCGGTGGAGTCCGTTGTGATTCTTCGGAATACGAAGAGTCCGCCATCGCGAAGGTAGTGTGGCTGTGGTAGTGACGGTTGAGTCAAGCGGCGGCGATTTGAATTTTGGTGGTTACGGTCCGTAGTAGAGGGCGCTTCCTGGTGGCGGAAAGCCGAATGTTGGTCAGAGTGCAGGCGAGGCCCGGAGGTAGCTTCTGCCAGCGGAAGGCAAGGCGAGGCAGCCGGTTTTGACTTAGGACGCCGATGTATGCGGAAGCCGTAGAGTGAGGGAGCTTCCCCCATTTTTTTTTTTTTTGGCCTGTAATAGAGTGCATGGTAGCACGTGAGGGAAGGTATCCTTCTTATATTTCATAGGTATTTAGCAGGTGTCATTTATTAACATTGTGTTGTGTGGTTTTTTTTTGGTTATGAACAGGAGGAAGGTAAAGGCTGCACGGCGACAGTATTTGAGTAAGAAAGTCACTACTAAAAATCAGAAGACGGAGGACGACAGTGAAAGAGAGGCAGGGAATCACGGCACAGGAATGGAAGCGGTCCGTACTGTCAGAAGGACGTGGTTCTAGCAACTGACGAAAGAGGAGGCACGGCGCAGATGCCCAAGGGTTAAGAAGCCAGAGGCGAAGGTGGAGGACAGATTTCCTTTGTGCAAGAAGACTTCGTAGAAGTGACTGATGGTAGGCGGAAGGTAGATACGGCAGGAGGAGGTCGGACCGGAAGTGGAGTAATGCCTCGTACGACAGCCGGGATGTGTCTTAGGGTCGGAGGTGACCAGGGCGAGAGAGGAAGGAAGCCTGGTGACAGAGGTTCGAGGACGGTGTAATGGACATCAGAGTGATGTTCTTCCGCAAACAGCAAATTCACATTGGAGGCGGAGGCCTGTACTGGAACCGGAGGCTGCCCAGTAGAAAACTCTTCAGCAGAGGACCTGCGGAAGGTGGGAAAGGGAAGCAGAAGGCGCAGACAATCAGGAGAGAAGGAAGGAGATTCACGTGCCTCCATGCCCAGGGGAATGTGAACGACGGGTGATGGTAAAATAGGCGGAGGAAAGCTAGGCGCACTGGCGTTGGTTTGTGTGGCGGAAGGTACGCCTGAAGGGAACGTCGTGAAAGGTGCTCCGAACTTCCGAAAAGCCCCTCTCGTATTGGCAGAAGGGAAGTGTGAAATGAGACGAGGAAAGGTTGCGGCAGGCAGTTGACGCGAGAGGGAGGGTTGTCCCAAGGGAAGACGGCCAGACTGTCGAGCAGAAGCTTGAGAGAGATGAACATGCCCGGAGGCATCTTCCAGCGGAAGAGAGGGAGATGCATGCGGAGGGGAGGCCGTTGATAGCGGCGAACGGTATGTCATTGTAGCGGTAGCTAAGCCCCGACCCGGAGCCGGATGTGCAGGGCCGGAGTTAATAGTAGGAGCGTGGGTGAAGATACCATCCCAAACAGGAGGGTGCAAGGTAGTAGCGGAGGGTAGCACGTCTTCCACTGACGGAGGAGGAGGAGGATCTGACAACCGAAGTGGGCAATGTTGTTGCGAAGGGACGAAGGGGTCCATAATCCGTAGACGTTCAGTAAAGATGGTAGCAGAAGGCCCGGTCATAGCGGAAGGTCCTTCCACGGAGGCGGTAGGTATGCAGAGGGTCCAAGGGGTGCTCGTGAACGACCACTCGCGGTGATAGCCCTAGGAGAAATGATGTCGGTTGCCGCTGCGCGAAGGCTTATATAAGCAGCCTCGCGCATGCGCAGTACAGGTTCGGCAGGGAAGACAACTTCCAAGTTTCTAGAGGAAATAAAGCTCAAAGGGGGAATCTGCTAATTAAATCAGGTAATTTATATTTTCGTCGGCTATAAAAATTAATTTTCACTTGAGAACACTTTTTAAGTTGCAGACGCAAAATAAATTCTAGTGGGTTGGAACGGAGCATGTATTTAAACATTTCTCCTCCCAAATAAAATGTTCGTTAGACACAAGATACACTTTTAACGGACCCCAAGCACTCAGGTGGATTACTTACCTACATAAAATACGTAAATAAAAACACTCGGCTTGGTGGTCAAAGCATACCCATGTGGTAGGGACCAGAACTGCCGATTTGGCTCACCAACCATAAAGACTCCTAAGCTAGAGGTTAGTTTAAATTAGACTATGAATTTAGAATTGGGGGGGGGGGGGGCCCAAAAGATAAACTTCTAAAGTTAAACTAGTTACATACGAACCACTACCATTTTGCCCGGCATGGCAACCACGGACGTGACATCTCCACTCCCGACCGGCGTGACCCTTCTAGCTTGAGAGATCTGTGAGCTGTGCTGAGGATGGAGGGTTGGGGGGCCTTTTTATGCTAGAGCAGCGGATTCTCTCGACCAAAGCGTGGACGGGTAGGAGAGCTGCGGGGGTCTGATTGGTGGAGGGCCAGGAGAACAATTGGAAAGTCGGTTGAGCAAAGGGTTTTGGTGCAGAGCCGTTTGAAGGAGTAGGGAATGGTTAAGGATAGGCCAAATTGACTTTTCGACTCTTGAACATTGGGAAAGGCCTTTACTTTGGGATATTGATTATTGATTGGGTATTTACATATGAACAACGTGAATTGGCTCTTGTTAAAGCTTAGTACTTTGGTTTGGGTAATGAATAAATCATTACTATTAAATTAAATAAGCTTTAACGGTAAACTGCAGTGTTAAACACCACAACTAGGTTGGGGGGGGGGGGGGACTGAGTTTCTTTGCACAGACTGACTTTTGGTTTGGCTTTGGGAACAGATCTTTTTAAGATTTTTGGTTTTAATAGAATGACAAGTTATTGCACACATTCGGATGGTCACAGTCGGAGTTTTGGTAGAGATTTAGAGCAAAAATATTTACATAAAAATTTGTGTCCGGCGATTGCCGATGTCGAATTAGTTAGGACTAATGGTAGCGTTCTGGGGCAAAAGATTATTAATAAAGTATAAAATGGATAAATGAAGAGCAAATATGCAAAACAAGTTAAATCACATTTTTTTAAAAATTGAGTTAGATGGCTTACCATACATTTGTTGTAGGATGGAAACCACGCACATTTGTATTTGTGCAAAAACATTGAAAACTTGCCGTTTACGGACCAAGCAAAATTCATGATTCGTGCAAATCAAGTTAAATCATGAGTAGCGTTTTGAACAAACCAAGTTAAATCCTATGACTTAGGAAAAAAATGAATGATCCTGTTTAACTTAGTAAAAAAAACACACGCAAAAATCGAAAAATAGATTTTACCATAGTCTTATTGATTTAGAAAAAAAATGAAAAATGCTGTTGGACTTGGCCAAAAAATCCCAAAACTGGAAATTTTTTTTATTTCATTTCTATACTGTGCAAGTAATTCTAAGCAACTTTCCCTCTGACACCACATGGCTAACTCTCTTAGTTCAGATTTTAGTATGTTACAGTGTAGGCATACTGGACTTTGAAAGAAAAAAAAACCGTGTTTTTCAAAATAAGTTAAATCCATTCTTCACACTGATTCGGAGCCTGCATTTTACAAAAGTTAAGGAATTTTATTGTTGTTTTGTAATCACTTGCCCTAGAGGTGCATTTCTAAACAATCAAATTTTTGTAGTCTGTAGTACTTTTGCTTGGGTAGATATTTTGCTTTTTCTTAAAAAGGTAAATTTTGGATTTAACTTGTTTTGAATAATTGCTCTTCAAATAAACTAGCTTAGTGAATGCTATAACGCATTAAGTTAATTTGGACGTTTAACTTTAAAGTTAAAAGACAGGTAACGATCGTTGTGGACATTTTTCATAAGAGTTGCTGCAGTTTAACATAATAAAAAATATCACACTTAAAATGGTTGTCTGTATCCACATGTATGAGAGTTTAAGTACCAATGAAGGCAGCCCCTCCTAAATCACAACTAAGCTAGTGTTGTGTGCTTCTTGCCCTAAAATAAAAGCAATAAAATCGAAATACAAGATACAATTAAGGTTTTCAATAATGGCGGCCCTGATAAAGGAGCGCTGCGGTAATTTTGGAGCAGTTTTCAAATGGCGATTGTGAGACTTCAGGATGGCATTTTGAAGATTGGGCTTCCCGAAGAGTTAGCTATTATGTCTGGCTATTAAATGGTTCCAAGATGGGCCGTTTTAGTCCATTATTAAAGATTTGGCTGAGGGTTCAAGACCGAGGTCTTTTTACGTTTGGAAGAGCTCAAGAAAAAAAAATGTTCTACGAGTTTTTAGATCTTTGGAGGTCATGTAGGCTCCCCAATCGTTTTTTCGGCAGGCCGACATTAAAAGAAAGATGAAATAAAACAACTATTTCGATGAAGACGAATTTTGAAACAAAAAAGATATATTACTAAATTATAGGATCATGGATTATATTTCTTGAAATGAATTTTATTTAACTATTGTAAATTGAACAATTCAATTTTTTTTTAAGGAGGGAAGACTGTGATGTGCCACTTTACCTACCTCTGACAAGAGGGAGCCACTGATCCCTTCCTACATGCACTCTACTTGTTACGTATATCATATCAAAAACCAAAACAGGTAAAAGGGGCCACCATGTTCCAAATGGTTCGGCTCTTAAAAGGACTGATATCAACACACCAAAACATTCGCCAAGTTAATACACCGCTAAATAGTTCGAAGGTTAAATGAAAACTAGAACATTGCTACTTTCGGTAGCAATGTTCAAGTTTTCATTTAACGTCCAAAGTATTATTCGGTACGATTAAGTTGGCGAATGTTTTGGTGTGTTGATATCACTCTTTTTAAGAGCCAAACCATTTGGAACTTGGCAGCCCCTTTACCAGTTTTGGTTATTGATATGATATCACTCTTTTTTTTTTTTAATTGTGTTTTGACCCAACTCCACTACCGTGCAGATGTGTAATAAAGTACCACGTCACAAGAAATTGATTTTCCACAATTTGTTACTACCTTTTGCCTATAGGCCGAACCATACTGAACTCAGTCACCTCTTTATAGGTTTTTGGTTTGGTTTTAATTCTGTTGTAATTTGTTTTATTTAGTTAGTTTCGGTGTGTTGATATCACTCATTTGAAGGGCCGAATCATTCTCAACTTGGTGGCCTCTTTACCAGCTTTTGGCTTTGTTTATTTTGCTTTTTTACAGTTGGTTTATTTTTCGCGAATTGGACGTGAATACAATTTCTTTGCAACGTTGTTTAGATTTATCGTGATACACGAGTGTGTCTAGGCATGCACGTCAGTATACACGTTGTCATTGTCCGACCTTTGCCGTCCAATGAGAGACGATGCCGACAATACTAACAATGGTTATAACAATATTTTCGTACTTAAGCGCCCTCCCACGCCATCTCTGTTATGCCCCCAGGCTCCAAACCATAAAAGGTACGCAGATCGTATTGTACTAAACCCATTCGTCCAATTTCGTAGCTGGAAACCTTCCCGTTATCTCGGTAGCGATGAATAATCATCCTATGGGATTTAACATGGGGATGAGCTAGCTAGCTAGTTAGTAGCAACACATTTACAACGTTATTGAGGGTAAGATTATGCATTGAAAGCAGCTTAGTTGGCATTCCAACACGAGTTAATTTTTGTCAGGTGCGTCATTGCTCTCGATATTTTTCCCCAAG
The DNA here is from genome assembly GCA_023313725.1 of Lithobius niger. Classification (NCBI taxonomy): domain Eukaryota; kingdom Metazoa; phylum Arthropoda; class Chilopoda; order Lithobiomorpha; family Lithobiidae; genus Lithobius; species Lithobius niger. The sequence goes on from JAHWFP010006063.1 coordinate 7,873, forward strand.
TACGTGAAATGTGCCCAATTATGCTTCAGGATATAAGACACTGACGCTATGGCGTCGCGCTACAATGGTTTACACCCTCGACAATTGAATTGATGTGATGTTTGTTGCCTAACTTGACTTGTCTAGATATTCTTGTATAGTCATGTGACTCCCCTCCTTATAAGGCAGAGATGTTCAATAAACCATGCCACACTTTAACCCAGCCATGTGAGAACCAGTCATTCCAGTTTATCCTAGTATAGTAAGGTAGTACGCCTGATGATAGTAAGGGCTACATACGTTACAGTTGAAATGAAGCATTTATTATCACACGAAATAAGTCTTTGTTGTGTTACTACATAAACGTTAATGTTAAACATATTTCACATAATAATGTTAACGTTATGGTATTATCACACGTAATACTGTTCCGAACAACTTTAGCTAGATGTTTGTTCTTATTTGACGATGTAAAGATGCATTACAATGAAACCAGATTGGAGAGGATACCCGGACTGCAAAGATCAAAAGCCTCGGGGAAAAACCCTCGTTTTCTCGACGACCACTTTTTTTTTTTCCTTGAGCGCCAAAGTGCCAAAAAGACCTTGGTCTTTCACCCAGCGTATCTCCACCAATAATGGACCAAATTGACCACAATTTTCACCCCTTAATAGCCCTACACTTCAGCTTCGTTTCTGCGGAAACAGAATTGTAAAATTCCATCTAGTTATTTATTTACAACAATTTGAAAAACCTCCGAAACTGGGTCGTAGCGCTCGCAATTTCCCGTCATCATTATTGGAAAAATCCTGTACATTTGTATTTATTTCTTATTGTTTCCTTCAGCCAAAAAGCCTAAAAACACTAACTTAGTTGTGTCAATAGGAGGGGCTGTCAAACGGCACTTAACCTCACATACATGTTGGATACAGACATTTTAGTACGATATTTTTTACTTTATTTGACGATCGCAAATGCCATGAAAAATGTCCGACTACCTCAAACATCATTCTCTGCTGAATAATTATAAACTTATTTTAATGCGTTATAGCATTTCACTGAGCTAGTTTATCTAATCTTTTACGTATCTTTTACCCCTTGAACCCTACCAAGAGCTCCAAAGATTTTTAGTTAACGACAATTTTACGGGACACAAATTTTTATTGTAAATGTTGGTTTAATTCTCCTTCGAAACTCCGACTAACATCCCCAATGTAAACAGACTAGCTTTCCTTCAATTAATAGTACCAAAAGATGTGAGCATCCTGCTATTAATTATCAGTCAATCTAGTTTAAATTCCAAGGCTTTTCACCTTATTAATCAAGTAAAACTTTAAATGCACCTTCTTTTTCCAAGCTTTGTATCCTTCAAAGCTGCTCCAAACAAACCGTTTGTAAAACCGCCCGCTTCTCCCACTTTCTATTGTTCTCACAGCCCTCAGCCAATCAGGAGGGCATAGCTCTCCTTGACGTCCGTACTTGGTCTGGCTGGATCCTCCGCGCTAGCATAAAAATCCCAAGCAGCTCTCAATACTTAGCACAGCTCACAGATCTCAAGCTAGAGGTGGTCATGCCGGTCGGGAGTGGAGATGTCACGATCCGAAGGTTGCCATGCCGGGCAAATAGTAATGGTTCGTATGTTACTAGTTTAGCTTTGAAAATTTAACTTTATGACTCCAATTCTAAATTTATAGTTTAAACCTAACTAACTTCCAGGCTTGAGAAAATTATGGTTGGCTAAGCCATCGGAATTTCTGGCCCCCTGCCTTCCATAACGTAAGAGTGATTCCCTTCCTAACAACCAACTTTTCTTGTTTATTTTAAATCTAATTTTTACACAGCAGACGGTTTGATCTTTTGATGATTTGAGAAACCTAACTGTAAGGACTAATTGTAACTTAGCAGATGCGGTTCAATTAGAGGGTTTTCTGGATTGGACCCACAGACAATTTTTCTAAAAGAAAATTTTGATTTTTATGTAAAACTACAGCTTAGTTTTACTTGTAACTGAATTTCGATTTTGTAAATTCGTTGTTGCTTTCACGTAACGCCAGTCATGTAAACTAGGGAACTTAAATGCAAAAGTGTGCTATATTTTTCATTTGATGTCTTAATAAAACCAAGAGTTTTAAATTTTAACTTCAAGTTCGTTCCCTAGTAGATTAATTGTTTGAGTTAAATATAACATGTAGCCCACTTTTCTCTTTGAATTCCAGTTAACAGTTAAAGTATTTCACCGACGGTGGCAGTGCAAACCAGATAATATTAATGTGTAGGCCTATAGTTTAGGACATTGACGCTTCATTCCCCATGCCGGGACTGTAGCCAATACTGTGCTTATTCATGAAAAAGCCGTAGTAATCACCAGAAAGTTAATATGAATAGCCAATGTCAACCAAAGATGTCGGAGATGATACAAGCACCTCAGCCGTCGTAGCATCCGCCATTACAACGGAAAGGAACTTTATTTTACTGATTGGATTCAATCTGTAACAATTATCGATGTAGGCTAGTCAATTTACATATATACCCTGAAGTAATTGTAATAGAAGTAAACTTTGCTGTTTCTAATCCTAAAATTCATGCTGAACAACATATTAAATGTCTGTGGTGGAAGAGGTCTAAATGGCCACCATCTGGGGGAGGGGGAAGGGGTGATTTAACCCCCAAAAACGTTTTTTGGCTGTAACTTCTTAACCGTCAACAAATGAAAAGCATAATGTGAAACAAAAACGTTCAGGTCACAATTCTGTACAGGAAATGTGATATACATCTTTTACGTAAAAGCAGCCTTGAACCCGAAAATCGTATTTATTCGAGCGAACGCTCCTTTTTTTGTTGGTTGTTGTAGCCATTTTCTTGTTGTAGAGCCTTGTAATAGCACTAAATGGACATGCTTAGAGTTTTCTGACAGGTGGGGATCTATTCTTTCCATTAATCTAACAGAAATTGTTTAAATTAAACAGGGACCGTCCTACACCCATTCAACGACGAAGAGGTAATGGCACAGCGGCAAAAGCGTTGATTTGATTTTGATTTGATTTGATTTGATGTTGATTTTCGAATTCTAAGTGCTCTTGTAAGCCACCTAATAGCTCAAAATGGACATGCATAGCATTTCCTTAACGGTGGGTATCTATTCTTTCCATCAATCCTAACCAACATTGTTTAACTTAGAAAGGGACCGTCCTATGCCCATTTAAAGGTGAAGAGCCAACGGCGTAGCGGCGAAAGCGTATACTGATTTTTGAATTCAAAGTGCTCTTACAAGCCCTCTTGTAAAGTCGGATTATCGAAAACCCAGATTGGAGAGGATACCCTGACTCCAAATATGAAAAACCTTAGGGAAACCATTAATTTTGCTTCACAGACACTCCAAAAACGAAGCTCCACACTTTAAGACCCCTCCCCGCTACCCGCCGAAAACGTCCGTCTTCTGTTGGACTTTTCTCCAGAAGTTACTGCTCAAATCGACCACCGTTTGTTTTCACCATTTAATAACCACATATTAAAACTCCATTTCCACGGAAACAGAACTCTAAAAATTCTTCTGGTTCTCCCCAGCACCAATTTGAAAATGTGTCCAAACCGAGCCGTAGCACTCACACTTCCGGTCGTCGTAGCTTCTGAAACTCTATACATTTATAATTACTTTATGATTTTCTTGTAGGCAAAAATCCTAAACACCCTAGCTTAGTTGCGTAATAGGAGGGGCTGCCTTCGGTTACTTAACCTTATATACATGTGGATACAGACATTTTAGTGTGATATTTTATTTTATTTGAACGATCGCAAATGCCATGAAAAATGTCCTTCTACATTAAACCTTATTATACGCTGATAACCACAACTTATTTTAATTTGTCTTATTATTTCATAACCTAGCCTAGTTAGTCCTTTTATATTTTACCCTTTTATTATAATAATTGCCCCTAGAACCCTACCAAGAGCTCCATGGATTCGATTTACGATTTTACCGCACACAAATTTTTATTGTAAATATTTCATTAAAAAATCTCCTTCCAAACTCCGACTGTGACCATCCGAATGCAGACTATCTAGCTTTCCTTCTATTAAAACTCATATTTAAGATCATAGCATCCTTCAATTAAATACAAATCCAACAGTTTTAAAGCAAAGGCCTTTTCACGTTAATTGAGTAAAACTCAAACTGCACCTTCTCTACACAGGCCTCGTTCATTCAAAGCTGCTCCATCCAAACCCTTTGCAAAACCGCCAGCACCGCCCACTTTCCATTGTTCTCTCGGCCCTCAGCCAATGAAAAGGGCGCAACTCTCGACGTCCGCGCTTAGTGAGGCTGGATCCCCCTCGCTAGCGTAAAAACCCCAGCAGCTCTCACTCCGTAGCACAGCTCACAGATCTCAAGCTAGAAGGGTCACGCTGGTCGGGAATGGAGATGTCACGGTCCGAAGGTTGCCATGCCGTGTAATTGGTAGTGGTTCGTATGTTACTAATTTATCTTTTGAAAATTTAACTTTAGGACCCCAATTCTAAATTTATAGTTTAAAACTTAACTTCTAGTCTTGAGAATAATTTATGGTCGGCTAAGCCATCGGTATTTCTGGCCCCCTGCCTTCCATAACGTCAGAGTGGTTCTCTTTCTAAAAACCAACTTCTTTCTTGTTTATTTTAAAACTTTAATCCACACAAATTGACGGTTTGATCTTCATGGACGGTTTGATCTTAGGAAACAAAACTGTTGGAATAATTGTAACGTAGCGGACGCGGTTCAATTAGCGGGTAAACCTAGACTGGAGCCCAAGAACTTCTTTTTCTCCACGAAAATTTATGTTGTTTTTAAGAACATAAATCGTTGTTCTTGGATTGAAATGAATTACTAACTTGTAAATTCTGCTTTGTTGCTTTTCCCCTTGTAAAGCTATTCTAGTAAACTTAGATGTAAAGTGCTTGTATTTTTCATTTGTTAACTGCATTTATTAAAACCAGGAGTTTTAAACTTCTGTTCGCTTACTAATGGATTAATTATTTTAAGTTGTAAAAACAATATGTAGCCCAATTTTATCTTTAAACTCTAGTTAAACATTTAACTATTTCCACCGTTGGTGGCAGCGCAAACCAGATAGTATTAAGGTTAGGCCTATACTTTAGGACACCGACGCTTCATTCCCCACGCCGGGACTGTAGCCCTTACTGTGCTTAATCACGAAAAAAGTCATAGTAAACACCAGCAACTTGATATTAAGAGTCATTGTCAACCAAAGCTGTCGGGGGCGTTACAAGCACCTCAGCCGTCATAGCGTCCGCCCTTACAATCTAATAGCTTGAACTGGACATGCTTAGGATTTTCTGAATGGTGGGGATCGATTCTTTCCATCAATCCTAACCGATATTGTTTATCTTAGATACAAATAAGAATATAAGCATTAAAATGTAACCTTGAAATTGAAACTGGGATCAGCCTCCACTTATAAAGGGGTGTAGGCCCCAATCTAAGCTAAACAATTTCGGTTAAGATTGAGGGAAAGAAAAGATCGCCAACCTTTCGGAAAATCCTAAGCATGTCCATTTCGAGCTATTAAAGGGCTCGCAAGAATACTTTAAACACAAAAACCACTATAAAAAGCAGTTGATAAAAGCTTACTTTTATTATGATTTTTTTTGGGTTCAAGGGTTGGTTTTTACGAAAAAGATGTATATCACATATATCCTGTACAGAATTGTGTCCTGAACGTTTTTGTTTCACATTATGCTTTTGATTTCTTGACGGTTAAGTAGTCGTAGCCAACAAAAGGTTTTTTGGGGGTAAATTAACCCCCTCACCCACAGATGGTGGCCATTTTAGACCTCTTACGCTACTTATTTTTCTAGACGTTCACTATGTTGTTCAGCAGGTCTTTCTGAGTCAGAAACGCCAAAGTTTACCTCTACAGTTAGTTCTGGGTTTCGTCGTTTTTTCACACAGATTGACTACGTAAGGGTTTTTGGGCCTAAAACCCTTTTGGAGAGGATACTGGGACTCCAGCTGTCAAAAAAAACTCCGTGAAACTTCGTTTTAACGAACTCTGTTTTTTTTTTCTCAAGTCTTGGCGCCCCCCGCCCTTGACTTGTCCAATCTCCAACTTCAAACCACTGAATCTCCAGGAGTTACTACCAGAATTGACCCACATTAGCAATTCTTAATAGCCACAACTTTATACTTCCATTCTGCGAAAACAGAACTCAAAATTTCCTTCTGGTTCTTCAGCTACAAGCCTAAGAAAAAGTCACCAAACTGTGCCGCGACGCACACACGTCCGGTCATCGTTACTCCAACCAATTTGTATAAATGTATTCATTTCTTTTCGATTTTTATAGGCGTAAAGCTGACACAGTTTAGATTAGTTGTGGAATATGAATGGCTTCCTTTGCAAAGGTACTTAACCTCATAAATAGGATGTGAACTTGTCGAATGTGATATTTTTTATTTGATTTGTAGCGAGCACATTTATATGAAAAATTGCCATGATAACTAAGTTCTGCCACTGCAAAGTTAATGCCCCAACTTTAAATGCGTTTCAGCATTTTTCACTGAGTTAATTATTTACTCTTTTACTATTTTAACTTGCCCCTTGAACACAACCATGGTGCTCGACATTCAAAAGATATTTAACGGCAATTTTACCGGACACCACTTTTTATTTTTTGTTTGTAAATATTGATACGAAAATCGCCGAGGGTGACCACCCAACAGTTCCCAATGCAATTCTAGCTTGCCCATCCTATTATTAAAACAATCCAGTAAAAAGATCTGTTTTCCATAGCAAATAAATTGATATTCTGTGCAAATACTTCGTCCCCCCTCCCCTTCAATAGTTGCGATACATAATATCGTAGTTTTAATTTATAGGCCTATTCACGTTGTGAGTTCAAAACTCAGTTCCCAAGACCTCTCAATTCACAAAAGTCGGCAATTCCCTTTGCTCTTCTCATTGCCACAACCAGATCACAGGATTCAATTTCCTAACCACTCAGAGTGTAAAGCTACCCTGCCCGTCTGCGCTGCCCTACCTACTTCCGGTAGTGACAGCCTGGCCGGTTTTGGTCGAGTCACTCCTCCTCCCAAGGTTCCACTACCCCACTCTACCCCCCCTCGCTCTCCTACAGGTCCGCGCTTGCCCTCTACCAGGCTGTCCGACAGCAGGCAAAAAAACCCAGCCCCAAGAGGCAATCGTTAGCACAGCTCACAGATCTCAAGCTAGGAGGTGGTCACGCCGATCGGGAGAGGAGACGATGCCGTCAGATTGTTGCCATGCCGGGCAGGTGGTTGTGGTTCGTATTTTTGCGTAGTTTACACTTGAAAGTTTTACTTTAGGCCCCTAAACCTAAATTACTAGTTCAAATTTAAATTAACCTCTAGCTTGAATTTTTATGACTTAACTTAGTACCTCGGCAGTTTCTGAACTTAGTTAATCATAAAGCGTCAGGGTGGTTCCCTTCCTAAAGCACCAAGTCTATCTTACTTATTTTAATCAACTTAATTTAAGTGAAAGTCCTGCTTAAATTGCTAATGCTCCCGTTGAGCCGATCTAGTTCAGATTTAACTGGAAGTTTAGTTGAGTTTGTGCGCAAGCAACATACTGTAGGCCTAATTGTAACTTGCGGCTGCAATTTATATTAGGAGGTTGAAACACACCTGAGTGAACTTTCTTGATGTGAAAAAATACGGTTTTCTAAAACGCCAAAGTTCGTTTGTTGAATTTCATGATGTAAATTCGTTTTGCTTCACTTAAAGCTTTCAGTTGTAAAAACATGTTAAAATGTAAAGTGCCATTTATATTTTGTTTAACTGCCTATAAATAAAACTAAGAGTTTTAAACGTCAGTTGTTTTTACCCAGTTATTAATTGTAGAGTTAAAATATTATGTAAACCCCCTTTAATTCTTAACTCAGGATTTTCTGCAATTAATGTCACTCCACCTGGTGGCAGCGCGTACCGTGTAAATTAGTACTTGTTAGCCTATTTAAATTGATAGGATATTTTCGCTCCGTTCCCTACATCGGGCCCGTAGCCACGACTGTGCTGTGATAATCAACCAAAACACCAAAAGTATTATTTTAAACAAGACCGAAGTTGCGGATGTTACAAGCACCTCAGCCGTCGTAGCATCCGCCGTTACAACTAGCCTATTAAATTGACAGGTGCCTCAATTTAATAGGCCAGTCAATCTGTGTGAAAAAACGACGAAACCCAGAACTAATTGTAATAGAAGTAAACTTTGCTGTTTCTGACCCAGATAAGACCTGCTAAACACTATGCTGATTTTTGTTTCTATAGCCTAACAAAAAATATACATTACCTTTAATAAGTGAAGTTGCAGGCCTATTGCCTGCCAACCAGTACCCCCAGTGCACATAGAGGCGGCAGCACTCCTCTTATAAAATCGTGGAGACGTGTCTGTGTTTTATCTTTCGTTCTTCTCAATACGTCAAAGTGGTGACTCAAAAAGTGAGGAGGTTGGGTACAGATAATGTAGATTTTCGGTTAGGCAATAGATACAAAAATCAAGCGGCCACCAAAATCAGTTGCCACCCAAAATATACATTACATGTAATTTTAGCATTAGAGTAGACCTCGTCTGACCTGGTGGTGGGTACCAACTGACGAGTACCCCCATAGTTACGAGTTGGCACCCCCAAAGTTACAACTTCGCACAGCATAAAACTAGAAAAACGAGATGGAATGAATTCACTTGAACGAAACGATCTATAATTCAACTCCAAAACAAAACAAATACCACCTGCATAATACAGAAGTTAAACACCCACATACATATCTCACTGACGTAGTCCAATTTAATAAGCATAAACTACGTTTACTTTCCAATATTACAAAGGAATAAAAAAAAATCCTTGTTCCCTGGATTGGAGTTTAAATTATAGTTCGTTTCGTTTAAGCTATGAACTCTAATCCGTTATTTGTGGGTTTCACAGCTTTGAGTTCCATAAAGACATAAGCACTAATGCTTTTTCTTATTGCCAACTTGCAGCGCTTTGCCAGCAAATAGCTGCTGGAAACATCGAGCTGGCAAGAAAAAGGGCTATAACTTCACTTCTCAAGGAAAAAAGCATTTGAGAAAAAGGATCCTAAAATTACAGGTAATATATACTTTCGGTTAGGCAATAGAAACAAAAATCAACCGGTGGCACCCGGCATTTTTAAGGTTTTGTTCTTGAGGATTTTTTTTCCCGGGGATATTTTTTCGGGATATTTTTTCTGGGAATATTTTTTCCGGTTTTCAATTAAATTTATCCCAAATTATGTTGATCACCTGTACTTTCATGTGTTACAATAAGTTTATTATTATTAAGAATTCATCACTTTTATTATTGCTGGACTATGGTTGTATGCATTTAAGTGGACTTTTTAAAACATGTGAATCTTTTTCACTGTACGTGCGATATTTCGTATACAATATGTAATTAATCAAAAGTATAAAACAAGTGAAGTTACCTGGTTTCCTCAATAACCCTTTCTTTATCATCTGGCAATTCAACGAAAGCTGTCAGAGCCGCACCATCAGATGCAGTTGCTTGTTTTTCTCGATCCATCTGAACCCACTCATTCAATTGAAAAACTTGGCCTATCATAATAACACAAATTTTACTAAACAGTTTATTAAAGCAATTATGCATATAAGTCTATCAACTAACCATTTAACCTAAAACTTAGCCTAATCACATGTGATTAGACAGTGTTACAGGTAAAAAAAAAACTGAGTTACAGTGCGAAGTTATCTAAGAACCATCCATTTCTACCTCTACCTTTCTTACACGTGACAATGACTCGTTTGCCTCTCAATTCCTCACAGATGCTAGTCTTTCTGTATGGCGCCAGGAGGGGAGAAATTACTACAAGTGGGGTAAAATTAGCAACTTTATTAAGAAAATGTTTCCTTCTGCAATTCTAGCATATTTCCGAATACCCTGGCAAAGGGAGCAGCGCACAAAACTTGAAATTCCCAAAACAGCTTGGGTACACATGCACATGTTTAGATGTCCGCTCCAAAATGTGACAGATTGCTGGTTAGCTTTTCGGATTGGTTTTATTCTGAACGCAGGTCACCCAACTGGCATGGACCCACAAGGCATTTGACATAAGGTGATAACCCACTCACTAGAGAAACAAGCATGGCAGCAACAGTCGCGCTTTAAAGTTGCAATATCCTTGGTTCTTTACAAAAAGATCGCACTGTTACCCTGTTAATAAAAACACATTGATGGGCTATTATCACATGCGCAGTACGATAACGATAACTGTTGGGTCGTCAGAATTGAATTCATATATCGGGGTTATTGTTATAAAAAAAATCTCAATATAACGATATCATTATAATTTACTTACAAAGCCTAATAAGAAAAAATCATGCAAGGCAAAATACAATCATCTAATATCTACACTGAAAGTAGTGTAATTTTTAAGATGGTAGTCCTAAGCTATGTAGTATTCTAGCTTTAAAAAAACAAGAACTAATCCAAAGAAAAGAAAAGTTTAATGTATATATATTTTTTTGTTTGGGGGGGGGGAGGGGTACAAAAGATTGTATGATAGTAGATGTCGCTTGCTGGCAGAATGCTCCAAATGTACAGCTGATGCGCTTAGGAGGCATGGTGTCGACGAAGCACATGGTTGGCAGCGGCTTGGCGTAGAGCTACCGGTCTCTCTTTCTTCCTCCCTCTTTGTCACACTCCTTGGAAATGGGAACAGTTTAATCAAGTGAGTCAGGTAGCACTGTATGATTAACAGATAAGTGATGGAATAAATCCTTGCACAGAACCTTTGAAAAAAGGTTTGGCATCCTGCATAGATGCTAACACCACAAACTAATCATGATGTGAACGAACAATGGCTTTGTCTTATATATTCTGCCGTTCTTATTTTACATACGATACAATAGCAATACTTGTCGAGTAAGATGGCTATTAGCTCTCTCTCCTACGTTTGTTTACTTCGCGGATCCATAGCAGCTGGATAATTCCACCTACTAGCGTACGCAACACATTACACTATACATCAACTGTAGCGGCGGACGCTACGACGGCTGAGGTGCTTGTAGCGCCCTCGACATCATTGGTTGACGAGTACTTCTTAGCTTCAAATTAGGGTGGTTATTTCGACTTTTTACGATAATAAGCACAGCATGGGCTACAGTCCCGGCGTAGGGGATGGAGCGTCGGGTCCTAACTAAAGCCTAACCTGAATGCTACCGGTAATATCACTGCCATCAACGGTGGATTAATTTAACTGCTTAAACGAAGTATAACACTAAAAGGGCTACATAATAGTTTACACTTAAAAACAATTAATCTGCTAGGGAACGAATCTGAGGTTTAAAAACTCTTGGTTTTTTATTTAAAACATCAGAAAATGGAAATAAAACACTTTTACATTTAGTTCACTAGTTTGGCTTTTGACAAGTTTGCAAAAACTATTTTTAACAGAATTTACATTTTAGTAATTCACTTTTTTCAACAAGAACAACGATGTTGATTCTTATACACACTTATTTTCGATTAGAAAAAGTATTTTTTTCTTGGGTTCCAATCCTGGAATACCCAGCAAGCTGAACCGTGTCCGCTAAGTTGTAACTATATTTGACAACTGTAGTTTTCAAGTCGTCCAACAGTTATTTTTCCCTGAATCCACGAGGATCGAACCGTCCCTTTGTTTACATTTAAGAATGAACAAAGAATGAACCTGGCGTTTTAGGAAGAGATGCCTACTCTGACATTATGGTGGTAGAGACCAGCAATGCCGATTTGGCTTACCAACCATAAAGACTCTAAGCTAGAGGTTAATTTAAGTTAGACTATAAATTTAGAATTGGGGGGTCCTAAAGATAAACTTCTAAAGTTAAACTAGTTACTTACAAACCACTACCATTTTGCCCGGCATGGCAATCCCGGACGTGACATCTCCACTCCTGACCGGCGTGACCCTTCTAGCTTGAGAGATCTGTGAACTGTGCTAAGGATGGA
>JAHWFP010006063.1:29848-55289 GCA_023313725.1 Lithobius niger
ATAGACATAAAAATTCATACACTGGGTCCGTAAAAATAAACAAACAAACATTGGATGGAGCTCCGGTAGGGTTCATGGCAAGAAGTTAAGTTTACCAAAATGCATTAAGTGCACAAATCAAAAGATTAAATGTTCCAGCTAGTTTTTAAAGGGCTATATCGCAGTTTAGGTTAGTTTTGAACTGGTTTGAACATCGGACATTTTTCATAAATAATCATAGTCGTCACCTGTTACAAATAAAAAATATCGTGAGTTGTCAACATCTAAAACACAACTAAGCTGGAAAGTGTTATGGCTTTATGCCTAAATAAATATACATTATTTACATTTTAAAGTGTAATCGCCATAAAGACTATTGTTCTTCTGATGTGGAAGAATACTGCCCTCAGGTTTTTTCTTCAGTGGTGTTAAGGTGTCCTCACCACGAGCGTCTGATACGAGACTGCGTTTACACTACTGTTACACGGAATTCAGTGAGTTATACAGCCTGAATTATTTGTTATTATACGATTTGCTTACTTATGGCTTAATAGGCCCCTGAATTTGTGATTGTACTTTGAAGTAATTAGTACAAAGATGAAACCAACGGCATTCACCCTTGAAAGCAATTGTATATAACCTTTCAAAATTATACCGTACTAAAATAATGAATAATGGAAACACGCCATTTGCCTGAATTCGACACTTTCAATGTTATTTATTGAAACACTGAATTCCCTTTCACAGTTAGCAAAATTATACACTCTTCCTTTATTGTTCTTCTTGCAATATCCTTTCCAATGATACCAACCGGAGGTAACTACCTGAAGTGATACTAATGTATTAGTGAAAAGACGCCATTTTCTTTTCAAAATGGCATTTGAATACAACACTTTGAATTCCCTTTCATAGTTAGAGAAATTACGTCCCCTGCCTCTATTGTTTCTCTTGAAATTTCCTTTCGAATGATATACTAAACACAACCGGAAGTATGTACTGGAAGTGATATGAATGAATCATTATTAATGCATACTATATGCCGTAATGAAAATAATAGGTTTTTGATAGTGCTCAAAATTGAAGGAATTGTTAACTTTTTGTGAAAAGCGTTAAGTTTGGTATGGGTGCACATGAAGAGTAACTGGAAAAAAACTATATGATAGCAAGTACAACCCCCCCCCCACCCCCGAGGGAGTGGGGAGGGGGTGACTTACTCTCCCCTGAGCGGTTCTCTGGCTGTAACACCTTAACCGTCAACAAATCAAAAGCATAAAGTGAAGCAAAGACCTTCAACACACAATTCTGGACAGGAAAGGGATTATACATCTTTTACGTAAGAGCAACCCTCGAACCACACAATCCTATTTAAAGTATTATCACACCTAATTCACACGGACGCTCCTTTTTTAAATTGGTTGTTATAGTGATTTTCGTGTTCTAAGCGCTCTTGCGAGCCCTTTAATAGCTCAAAATGGAAGTGCTTCGAATTTTCTGAAAGGGTGGAATGTATTCTTTTCATCAATCCTAACCGAATTTTTTTTTTTACTTTAGGTAGAGACCGTCCTACACCCACTGAAAGGCGAAGAGGTAACGGCATAGAGGAAAAAAAGTATGGTGATTTTAGAATTCAAAATCAATTCTTGCGAGCCTTCTAACAGCCCAAAATGGACAGGCTTAGGTTTTTCTTAAAGGTGGCGAGCTATTCTTTCCACCAATCCTAACCGAAATTGTTTAACTTAGATAGAGACAGTTTTACAGCCATTAAAGGTGAAGAGGTAAAGGCATAGCCGTGAAAGCGTATGTTGATTTTCGAATTCAAAGTGGTCTTGCGAGTCCTCTAATAGCCCGAAATGAACATGCTTATAATTTTCTGAAAGGTGGGGATGTATTCTTTCCATTAGTCCTAAATGAAATTATTTAACTTAGGTAGGAATTGTCCTACACTCATTTAAAGGTGAAGAGGTAATGGCGTAGCGGCGAAAGCGAATGGTGATTTTCGAATTCAAAGTGTTCTTGCAAGCCTTCTAATAGCCCGAAATTGACATGCTTAGGATTTTCTGAAAGGTGGCGATCTATTCTTTCCATCAATCCTTTCCATCTTTCAATCCGAAATTGTTTCGTTTAGATAGGGACCATCCTAAACCCGTTTAAATGTGTAGCTGTAATTGGTGTAGTGGCTAGTTTCAATTTCAAAGTGCCATGGTAATGCTCATATTTGTATTCTTATCTAAGCTAAACAATTTCGGTTAGAGATTGAAGGAAAGAAAAGATCAATATTTTAATAAATTCCTAAGCATGCCCATTTCAGGCCATTTCGGGCTCTTTGAATTCGAAAATCATCATACGCTTTCGCCGCTTGCACCATTACCTCTTCACCTTTAAATGGGTGTAGGACGGTCGCTAGCTAAGTTAAACAATTTCGGTTAGGATTGATGGAAAGAATAGATCGCCACCTTTCAGAAAATCTTAAACATGTCCATTTCGGACTGTTTTTCAGAATTATGGAAAACAAGTAATTTGGGCGCCATTTTCCAATATGGCGGCTCATAGCGATAGAAGAGAATGTCCACAACACTTAATTTCTTAATAATTATAAGTAAATAACATTCCTGCTAAGTTTCAAGCTTTTATGATAAAAATGCACAATTTTAGACTATTGAGTCGCCATTTTCCAATATTTTCCAAAATTCAGCAGCAAGGAGACGTCCAAGGCTTCCTTCCCATCCCCAGTGAGCACATTTTGATGCCTAGGCTGGAGGTCAACTCGTCAGGTGGTCAGCGGTGTTCGTCCGAAACACAAGGTACTGTAAAAGCTTGTTTTGAAACGTAATGGTGTCGCTGTCGTCCAGTGTTCCAGGAATCGTTTGAAATTCACTTGGAAGTGTTTAATTAATTCTGGGCGGGCGGCCATCGCGTTTACTGAGGCAATAAGGCTAAAGGAATAAAGAATGTGCCCATTCAAACTTTAAGCCAGAGTTGTAGATGCTTAATTTAATAACTGGGTCGTGTTGAAATACCTAAAGTTATAGTTTGAATGTATACTTAGATTAATGGAAATCTAAAGTTAAATTGTTGTTTAAATATTTGGCCTAATGTTCAGCTGTATTTTATTTAGTATGGAAACTAAATCTGTGGTGAAAGCAAATTGTTTAAGGGTCTAGCTTAATGTGGAGCCGTGCTACAGTAAAGCTGTGAGAGCTAATTTGGGCTGTATTGGGCTGTAAGTTGACCCTAAAGTTAGGTTAATGAAAACCTTTGTGATGTAACGGCGGATGCTACGACGGAGTAGGTGCTTGTAACATCGCCGGTCGCCTGGTGTAACTGGATCAGTCTTATTAACACTCTGGTTTACTTTTGGTACTTTTTAGTTAAAAACAGCACAACTGCTACAGTCCCGGTGTAGAGAATGGAGCTACTATGTCCTAATAATGTAGGCTAACTAGTGATAATAAGTGGTAACGCTGCCACCAAGGTGGGAAATAGGCTAGCGAAGTTAAATTTGAAGAGAATTATCTTAAATATTAACTTCCAGCAATCAACGAACTAATAAACCAACGGGCGTTTAAAACTCCTGGTTTTTATTTTAGACAAACATGTTAAAATATTAGCACTTTACATTTTCCAATTTACAACTTAGTTTAGTTTATAAATGACATGGGAATTTACATTAAATTCAAGACTAGAACAAGAATTACGTTCACAAAACAATTTCAAATAGAAACAGTGATTGTAGGCAACGGGGATTTCGCAAAAGAGCCCTCGGCTGACTTATAATAGTAGACCTGGTTTTACAGTTTTGTTTCAAACGAGAACACCCAAAAAATCAAACCGTCCGCCTCGGACTTCACATTAGAAAGGGGATGTACGCTCAATGAAGTACTATGCTTCTGCAAATCTAATTGACCCGACGGCCTTTGTTTACATTAAGCTCCGTTAATGAAACTGTAAAAAAAAAACTGGTTTTTAGTAAGGGACCGTGAACCCATAAGTTATGGCCGTTAACGTCCGAAATGCCGTTTGGCTTAACGCACCATAAGTAACATTCAAAGCTAAGAGGTTATGTTTAAAATTAAACTATAAATTTTGCATTGTAGAGTCCAAAAAATAAACTTTCAATTTAAACTAAGTTATACGAACCAACTACCTTTGCCCGGCATGGCAACAATCGGACCGCGGCATCTCCACTCCCGACCGGCGTAGCTACCTCTAGCTTTGAGATTCCTGAGCTGTGCTAACGAAATTCTCCTGGGCCTGGCTTTTTATGCCTTCTGCTTGGCAGGCAGGTAGTGGGAAAGCGCGGCCCTGTAGGAGAGCGACGGAGGGGGGTGTGGGGTATAGGTGGACGCTTGGAGGAGGAGACTGACCAAAACCGGCCGGGCTGTCACTACCGGAAGTGGGCATGACGGCGCGGACGGGCAGGGTAGCTGAGCGCTCTGAGTAGAGAGGGAATTGAATGCAATGTTTTGATTGGAAGGGAATTGGTGAGGCTGCACTGACAAAGGGAATTGCCGACTTGGGAGCGTTAGAGGCCTGGCTTGAAAGTGCAAGTGAGTTTTAAACTCATAACGTGAATTTAGGCCTATAAAATAAAACTACGATATTATGTATCGCAACTATTGAAGGAGGGGAGGGGGAACGAAGTGTATTGCTCAGAATAAATATTCGACTTTGGGAAACGGATTGCTATATACAAGGCATGATTTTATCGAAGGAAAGCTAGTTTGTTTTCGTTTTTAGAGGTTTGCTACGGTCGGAGTTTGGATGGAGATGCAATAAAAATAGACATAAAAATAATACACTGGGTGCGTTAAAATAAACAAACATAAAAGTTCGAGCTCCGGTAGGGTTCATGGCAAGAAGTTAAGTTTACCAAAGTACATTAAGTGCAAAAATCAAAAGATTAAATATACCAGCTAGTTTCAAAAGGCTATATCGCAGGTTAGGTTAGTTTGTAAAATTTATTTGTAAAACTGGACAAGTGGCTTGAACGTCGGACATTTTTCATGAATAAACAAAGTCGTCACATGTTACAAATAAAAAATATTGTGTGTTGTGTATCTAAAACATAACTAAGCTGGTGGTGTTTTGGCTTTATGCCTAAGAGAAAAAATATACATTATTTACATTTTTAAAGTGGAATCGCCATAAAGACGATTTTTTTCTGGTGTGGAAGAATTCTGCCCTCAGGTTTTTTCTTCGGTGGTGTTGAGGTGTCCTCACCACGAGCATCTGATACGAGACCGCGTTTACACGCCCCCACACAGAGGACTTTATTCGGGGTTCCAGTTGAACTCCAAATGAATGCTACAACAGAAAAGGTCAGTGCACACAAGACATGCCAAAGAACAAGACCGCCAAGCCATGTAAATAAATTGCATAAATTAATACACCAAGGAATACACCCCCTCCTGTGAAATACATCACCACAAGTTATAAGAATACACTGTTTACAAAAAATAAAAATTGCCATTTTATATTTTTGGGGGACTGACGTTTTTGTGGCTCAAGAAATTTTTGTAAATAAAAATTACAAGTTTAAAGGGACACTATTTGCTAAAATTAACTTAGTGGTGTCCGCGCTGCTTGTTGCAGGAAATTCGTACAGGCCACAAAGAAAATTGGAGCAAAAGACAGTTTATATAAATAAAAACACAAATTTTGACCATAAAAGGTCACAGTTTAAGGGTTTTTGTAGCTGTTAATTCAAATGAGATACACAACATTTAATGCTCTAACCAGTCAGCCGTGCACAGAAAGTTATTTTTTTTATCTGGGAAAACCTCGAAAAAAGACCCCTTGGCGCACTCCTCATGACCTAGCTTGCGATAATGATCGGAATAGAGGGCACTATAAGCGCATGCGCAACTATCAGCTCTATTTAAAGTTAACAGACTACCACTGGAGTGGTTTAAGGTTACCAAACAACTTGTTTTACATAGGAAAATTTTACACTGAAGGGTTTGGAGATGGAACCCATAACTTAAACATATTATACAACACTGGGAGGTAGTATGGATAATAACGCAACAACCTTTTAACGACAGAGTTGACCTTTTGCACTCAGAGGTGAGACAGACAAATTTTTTTGCAGGAAAAATGTTTCGTAAAAACCTTAAGAAGGGCCAACCGGGAACAAGTTGCAACCCCCGTAGAATATTCCTAATGAATATTTAATTAGTGTCGTTACAATCTTTGACAATATTCTCCCAGAAAGGGAGACGTTGATAGTGACAAAAAGAGTAAAACATAGGCACTTAAAATTTAGGTGTAGAGTTCCGAAACGGGAAAATAGCTGAAAGTTCCTTTTGGTGTGGTTGCACTTTCAATATACCACTTAACAAAATTTAAAGATAAAAATTAATTTCCAGTCAATTTGTACTGAAAATGACAGTTTTAACAATTTAATGTTTAAACAAAATACCTGCTGAGAGTGTCAGCATTTACGTGTAACTTTCCAGGTTTGTACCTAACTGTGTAGTCGTAATCTTGTAGGGTTAGGCTCCACCTAAGCAATCTGGGATTTTTGCCAGACATTTGCTTGAGCCAGTGCAACGGGTTGTGATCTGATTCTATGACAAATTTTGTTCCTAGATGTAGGGACGCAACTTAGCAACGGACCAGATCAAACACGCGCATTCTTTTTCTGTCGTACCATAATTTTGCTCACGTGCTGTCAGTTTACGTGAAACGTAAAGACAGGGGTGTTCATTTTCTCCAAACACTTGTGACAAAACACAACCCATACTTCGGTCGGAACAATCACACTGCAAAATAAATTGTTGTGTAAAGTCGGGGCTCTTAGGACGGGAAACGTCACTAAAGAGTTTTTCAATGTGTCAAAAGCAGCTTGCTTAAACTCATCCCAAATGACGGGATCGGGTGCATCCTTTTTCAAGGAGTCTGTAAGACATTCACAGATTTCAGAGTAGTGAGGGATATATTTTTGATAATATCCTACCAAACCAAGAAAGGAACGGACATCTTTCTTAGTTTGTAGTCGTGCAGAGGGTGTACGAGATCCATTGCCAACTTCATGGCCAAGGAAAGTAGCTTTGCTGCAAGCGACCTGCGATTTCTTGGCGTTAACCGTTAATCCGGCCTTCTTGACAGCAGAGAGGAAATTGTGAATGTTTTCGAGATGCTGTGGCCACGTTTCGGCCCCTACAGCAGTGTCGTCTTGGAAGGGTGTGACATACTCTTCCATGCCACGAGTGACATTATCCATGAGCTTTTGAAAGCAGAATGGAGCATTCTTCATCCCCATGTTCATCATGAGGGGAGCAAACTTCCCAATGGGAGTTGTGATGGTGGCGGCCATTGATGCCTGTGGCGTCAAGCGCACTTACCAAAATCCACGGTTGAGATCGAAAATGGAAATGTACTTCCACTTAGCTGCTCGTTCAATGCATTCCTCAATGTTGGGAATGGGGTAGTCTTTTGTGACTGTGTTGTTGTTTAGCTCTCTATAGTCAGCTACAGGACGTGGGCTAGCGTCTTCTTTTTGTACAATGATCATGGGTGAACCATGTGGGGAATCGGTTTCAACGATTAAGCCCAAGTCAAGCATACGCTTGATTTCAGTAACTATCAAATCCCTTTCGAATTTCGCGTGGCGATAATACTTACAGGGTTTAACTCTGGAATCGACTAATTCAACGTCGTGTGTGACAAGATCAGAGCGTCCTGGCAAAGTAGAAAAAACACCGTCTACTCTTTCGAATACCTCAAGGAGGTCGTTCTTCTGCACCTCAGTTAAGTTGCCTGTCTTTTTGAAAAGACTCATGGCGGCCTTAGCAGTAAGGTGGCCATCACCAGGTTGACCTGTCCAGACATCGTCATTTTAAGAATGATTGCTTGACCCCTCCCTAGGCAGATAGGGCTTGAGAAGGTTTACATGATATATGGTTTCTTTTTGTAAACCAAACGATTTTTTTACCAGATAATTGGTATCTGATAATCGTTTCAAAACTTCACAGGGTCCATCCCAATAAATATGTAACTTATTGGTACGTGCTGGCTTAAGGACCAGGACCTTATCACCAATTTTGAACTTACGTTCAACTGCCTTGACGTCGTAATATGATTTATTTTTCATTTGACTACGAGTGATGTTCTCCTGAGAGCGCTCACGAGAATACTGAAATCTCTGGAGCAAGTCCAAGATGTATTCCAAAACGGATGGATGAAAGTCCGGTTCAATCCAATGGCTTTTCACCAATTCCAGTGGTCCTTTGAGGTTGCGTCCATAGACCATTTCCGCTGGAGTGAAGCCAGAGCTCTCATGTGGAGCAGTTCTCAGAGCAAACATTGCTCCTGGCAGGCACCTCTCCCAATCGTGGGGATGCTCATAACAGACAGCTCTCAGCACCGCTTTGAGCGTCCTGTGGAAACGTTCCACGCTGTTTGATTGCGGGTGGTTTACACTGGAGTTAACACACTTTATACCGCACTTTTCTAAGAAAAGATTTGTAAGTTCCGATATGAAACAAGAGCCTAGGTCGCTCTGGAGCTCGGCTGGAAAGCCTAACCTAGAAAACACAAGGAGGAGCGCGTCTACAACGCTCTGGCTGTTGGCCTCTTTAAGGGGCACGGCCTCGGGAAACTTTGTTGTCGGGTCAAGTAAAGACAAGATATACTTATAACCAGCCTTACTAGCAGGCTTGATGGATGATGGGGCTGACGATATCGATTATGTATCTGTTGAACGGCTCATCATCCATGGGCACGAGCACCATAGGGGTAACAAACTTCTGACCAGATTTACCGTTTTTCTGGCAGGTTAAACATGTAGTAACGAAATGGTCAATGTCGGTAAAACAATGGGGCCAGTAGAAGTTAGTCAACACTCTATCCTTTGTTTTGGATCGGCCTAGATGCCCAGCCCATGCATTAGCATGTGCGGTGTTTAGGATTAAATCTCTACATTCTTTAGGAAGCACTAGCTGTTTCTTGATTAACGGTCTTCCTAAAGGCCGAAAGGGCTTACGGAAAAGCAATTCTTTCTCGATGAAAAACTGTTTGTTTTCATCCTGCTGGTCCAGCGGGAGCTCAGCAGTTTGCCAACATGGTTTTAAAGTTGGGCAGTCTAACTGCAACTTGGCAAATTCGGACTTGTCAACACTCAGTAATTTTGTAAACTGATCTGACTGGGGACTTAAATAGCTGAATCTAGGCTATCAACCTTAGGTGAAACAAAACCTTCCTGTGAAGGGGAAACTATACTAGAAATAGAATCACCATCTGAGTCATTTTCACTCTCAGATTCGATCTCACGATATTTGGGTTTAGATATCGGGAGTTGTTGTTCCATGCGTGTTTGGGAACGAGTGATAGCATTAGAGTAAGGGGGCAGGGCCTTTAAACCTTTTTCTTCTAATACTGTTTGAGAGGGCACACCCAAACGCATCTGGAAATGGGGACCCACGTGGTCTGAAACAAGGGCTTCCGATTGGATTTTACCATACGGAGTTTCCACTTCAATCACGGCAATTGCGTGAGCTGTCGTCTGCTCTGAGAGAGCGTTGTGACAATGGGTATATTCACCCGTGAACTGCTCGGGCTTCACAAATCCCTTGCAATGACATCGTGCGTTGAGCCTGTGTCTCTTAAGACCAGACATTTGTTACCATTCACAGTCCATTCGTGTATGTGTTTAGATAGGACCATTTCGGGAGGATTGTTACTAACAAAGTTACACTCGGCGTTAGAGGCTGGGTTTCCCTCTTGAGCAATACGAAAACGATACTCGGATTTCTTGTGACCGCTTTTGTTACAAAAAAAACAAACACCCTCAAACTTACGCTTCCTAGGCCTTTCAAATTCACGGTTGGAGTAGTTGCTGCTGGCCGAGTCTCTTTTACTCAAATCGGCAGAAGATGCTGCAGTACCAGAGGGTTTAGCTGCAGTGGAAGAGGCTCGGTGGCCACTTCGAAAATTGAAGGAAGCTTTTGAAGCTTGTCCAGACGACGACGCACTAGGTTGGGCCTTCCCTGTTTTTTGGGCCATGTCGGCAGAAATTTGATTATTTCTGGTTGTATACTAGTCACAGAGTTTGGCTGCTTCGTGTAATGTTCCAAGTTTAATTTGGTCCGGCAACCACTTGCACAGTGCAATGGGACATGATTTGGTAAATTGCTCAAGTAAGACTAAATTAGCTAACTTGTCATAGCTGCTATTCACTTCAGCGAGGGACACCCATCTTGAAAATAGGGTTTCGAGTGCGAACGCATGTTCGTGGAACAATTGTTTGGGGCCACGTTCAAGTGAACGAAACTGGGCCTGTACGGCTTCCTTAGTTTGGACAAACCTTTCCAGTAACCTGATTTTGACTAGTTCATAATCGTGCATTTCTAAAACAGACATTTGATCACATACTTTAATCAAAATTTCTCCTAATAGGGGTTGGAGTCCGACCACCCATTCTGTTTTATCAATACTTTGCGTCTCCATAGTTTTCTCAAAAATCTTAAAAAAACTATTGATTTCCGATTCGGAAGTCCATCTATTTACAAGTCTGATAGCGTCAGCAATTTTACCAGGTTTGTTTACAGTGACACTGGGGTTAGACGGGGTAACGGTACCACTACTAGGGTTTGAACTACCATTATTAAGATTTGCAGCCGTTAACCTTGCTAGTTCGATCTGCTTATCTAACTTTAATAATTCACGAGCACTAGCGCGTTCGCTAATTTGTGCTTCTTGCTCCTTTAACTGAGCGTCTCGATCCCTTATTTGGGCCTCTTGGTCTCGTAGTGCCAATTCGTGTGACCTACGTTTATCAGCGTCTGCTGCCTCGTGAGCTCGGCGTTTTTCTAGATCCGCCATTTCTAAAGCTCTTAACCTTAGTTCTTCTGCTTTAAGGGAAAGCTCGTGTTCTTTAGCTGCTAATTCTTTCTTTTAAAGAATGATAGCTTCTCTTTTTTCTATAGCCGAAGCTAGTTCGTCAGAGAGATCGGTTAAAGAAATTCTTTCTTCTTCAACGGCATTTTGCATGATCGTTACTGACTCGTGTCGATTTTCGCACACGGTTAGGCCTAATTTAGCACAGGCCTTTTTAAGGTCTTTATACTGTATGTCTTCAATGACACCTTCAAAATCGTCCATGTCGGACATCTTTAACTTTAAGCTTCAAAATAAAACTCTTATAAATGAAACTTCATCAAAATGCAGCCGCAAATTAATTTTACTTTAAATTTGAGCAGAGCGAGTTACTAAAAACACTTCTCTCCCAACTCCCGTAAGTTTTAGCAAGAAATATACGTATTTTAGACCCCTAGCACTCAGGTGTATAAACAATCAAAATACCTAAAGGCTCTTAACTACAACACTAGGCTTAGCGGCATTAAGCATATCTTATGCACACTTACCCCATACACAATCGCTGTGCGGTCTGTCAAGTCCGATCCAAACTTCCCACCTGATGAATGAATAGGCTTGCACACTTCTACGGTAGTAGGACGTCTGGTTGAGGCCTACTTCACTGGATCGATGGTTGTTGTTGCCAAGGTCCACTGGATACGGCGACAGAGCTTCCTTTCCATGAATGGTGAAATCCTCCTCGCTGTTGATGGTCCACGGCTTGTTGATTTCCCCGACCGGGGGGGGGGGGGCGGGCGGACATCGGATTTTGCATTGATTTTGACTACAATGCGGGCGTCTACTTCTGTGACTATTGTAACTGAGTCACGGACATCTCGGTTGAAGAATTGTTCAACACAAATGGCATAGTAGCATGGCAGGGGGGAAACGCTTGAAGGAACAGCACCTGTTCATCCCACCGCTGCCACCATTTGTAACGGCGGGTGCTACGACGGAGTAGGTGCTTGTAGCATCGCCGGTCGCCTGGTGTAACTGGATCTTCCTTAATATTACTCTGGTTCGACTTTTAGTGCTTTTTAGTTAAAACAGCACAACTGCTACAGTCCCGGTGTAAAGAATGGAGCTACGATGTCCTAATAATGTAGGCTAACTAGTAATAATAAGTGGTAACGCTGCCACCAAGGTGGGAATTAGGCTAGCTAAGTTAAATTTGAAGAGAATTATCTTAAATACCAATTTCTAGCAAACAACGAACGAATAAACCGTCGGACGTTTAAAGCTCCTGGTTTTTATTTTAAACAAACATGTTAAAATGACCGCACTTTACATTTGGTAAATTTACAACTTGGTTTTTAGGTTAAAAACATTTCAAGAATTTTACATTAAATTCGTACACATGAACTTGGATTTAGTTCAAACAAAAACAATTTCAAATAGAAACAGTGAGTTTTTAGGCAACGGGGATTTCGCAAAAGAGCCCTCTAAATTACAAACTGCCTCGGCTGACTTAAAATAGTAGACCTGTTTTACAGTTATTTTTCTACGTGTAACAACAAAGCATTAAACCTCCCAGAGTTGCTGTTGATAAGTCAACTCCTTAAATTACAGAAGCCGCAGCTACCTGTAAAGTCGATCCATGCGAATAATCGATGGAACCCCACGAAGATCAAAAACCATATTTGTTTACATTAAACCGTGTTTAAAGAAACGATAAAAATAAAGCTGGTTTTTAGTAAGGGACCGTGAACCCTTAAATTATGGCCGCCAACGTCCGAAATGCCGTTTGGCTTGACGCACCATAAAATTACCTTCAAAGCTAAGAGGTTAAGTTTAAAATTAAACTATAAATTTTGACGGTGAGTCCAAAAAATAAACTTTTAAGTTAAACTAAGTTACATACGAACCAACTACCTTTGCCCGGCAGGGCAACAATCGGACCGCGGCATCTCCACTCCCGACCGGCGTAGCGACCTCTAGCTTTGAGAATCCTGAGCTGTGCTAACGAAACTCTACTGCATCTGGGTTTTTATGCCTTCAGCTTGGCAGGCAGGTATAGGGTTAGCGCGGACCTGTAGGAGAGCGACGGAGGGGGTGAGTGGGGAAGAGGTGGACGCTTGGAGGAGGAGAGACTGACCAAAACCGGCCGAGCTGTCACTACCGGAAGTCAGCCATGACAGCGCGGACGGGCAGGGTAGCTGAGCGCTCTCAATGCGTGGGGAGTTGACTCCGTGTACTTACATTGTTTACAGAAGGAGCTGAGTCAACAAAGGATTTTTTTAACGGCTTGTGAAATGATTAGAGGCCTGGCATGTGTGCAGTGAGTTTAAAACTCATAACGTGAATTTAGGCCTATAAAAATATAAACTACGATGTTATGCATCGCAACTATTGAAGGGGGGGGGGGGGGGGAAAGAAAAGTATTGCTCAGAATAAATATTCGACTTTGGGAAACGGATTGCTATATACAAGGCATGATTTTATCGAAGGAAAGCTAGTTTGTTTTCGTTTTTAGAGGTTTGCTACGGCCGGAGATTGGATGGAGATGCTATAAAAATAGACATAAAAATAATACACTGGGTCCGTAAAAATAAACAAACATAAAAGTTCGAGCTCCGGTAGGGTTCATGGCAAGAAGTTAGGTTTACCAAAGTGCATTAAGTGCAAAAATCAAAAGATTAAATATACCAGCTAGTTTCAAAAGGCTATATCGCAGGTTAGGTTAGTTTGTAAAAATTATTTGTAAAAATGGACAAGTGGCTTGAACGTCGGACATTTTTCATGAATAAACAAAGTCGTCACCTGTTTCAAATAAAAAATATTGTGTGTTGTGTATCTAAAACATAACTAAGAGAAAAAATATACATCATTTACATTTTTAAAATGGAATCGCCATAAAGACGATTTTCTTCTGGTGTGGAAGAATTCTGCCCTCAGGTTTTTTCTTCGGTGGTGTTGAGGTGTCCTCACCACGAGCGTCTGATACGAGACCGCGTTTACAGCTTTGTGCTTAAGTGTTTACTTTAAGAAATTCAAGTTGACTTTTGTTAAAATGGCAAGTAATTTTGAAGAATTTGACGTAGAGGTTGAAGATTGGGATATTTATATTGGCTTGCTGTGTTCTGTCGGGTGTAAGGCAAAAACCCTAATCTATAGTCTTTGCTCCCCTGATTTGCCTGTATCTAAAACTTTTTCTGAAATTGTTGAGTTAGTCAGGTGGAGCTTGGAATCGGGGTCAAATCTAATTTTTGCACGTTGCCGTTTTTATAAACGGGACCAATTTCCAGGCGAGCCTGTGGCCTCCTTCATAAGCGATTTAATTAGCTTGACGGAAAATTGTTCATTTGGGACATCTCAGTCAGAGGTTTTACGAGACCGCCTGGTTGCTGGTTTAGTGCCCTGCGCAGTACAGCAGGAGTTGTTGAAAGTTAAACCTAAAAATCTAACTTTTGTGAAGGCCTGTAGTTTGGTTATAATTATAGAGGCAACAATTAATGACAATGTGGTAAGCAGTGATTGTATCTTAACTGCCTCTAGTGTTGAAAGCAACGATGATGTTTCAACAACCCCCAGTGTTAAGAGCAACGATTGTATTTCAACTTCACCTAGTGTTGAATCTACCATTGAGTCGAGTATTAAGACTAATGATGTAAAATCTGTTGTTTTCTCAAGCAATAAGTTTGAGCAGTTAATTTGTCACGCCTGTGGTGAGCGTGATCATATACGACCTAATTGTAGATATAGAAAGCTTAATAGCGAAATTTGTGGTGCACAAAGTTGCAAATTACCTGTAGTTTTTCACAAAAAATTTACAAGTAGGCGTAAAAAGCGTAGGCGTAAACGCCCTAACTATGGTGATACTGTAGATAATTCTTGTATTTCTGGTTCAGAGGCTAGTTTAATTAACCAACTGTAAAAATTCTGGCAGCAGTTGTACATCTAATTCTAATGCCAGTTTAGAATTTGAATCTGGGAGATTTAGCGGTCAACTCCCACGAGTTCCAACTGGACTGTTACTTGTAGTTTTAATAGCGTAAATACGAATTCCGAAGTTGGCATGGGTAGCGACGAAAGATAGCTTACCACTAAATTGGTTTAATGAACACTTTAATAAAGTAATAAGACCCCGGCTGATACGTTAAAATCGTGGCGGTGCAGGGAAATTAAAACCCTGAAATCAGTTGAATTTAAAGTTTGGCTGAAATGTGAATTGCTAGGTTACATTTCGTTTGATTCCTGTGTCAGTCTGTTGACCTGCCTCCCGGGCTCAAGCTGATTTCTCGACACAAGTTTTCCTCGGTTTTGAACTAAATCTTCAAGGTTCAGGGAAGATTTGTCAAAAAAAACCTGAAGTTGAGGTTGCTTTGAGAACGGGGGCAAGGCCAAAATTTTGGAGGGATGATTCCGGAAGAGTAATGGGATAAGTTCTGGTTAAAATATATTTCGTATGCACTGTTAAAAGTAAACATATCGTGTGCATTTTGATAAAAATGTAGCTCTGCATTTTGTTAAGTTTGGTTACAAATTAGGACTAATTATTTCGGCAATTTCATTTCGATAACCAGTGTAACGGCGGTTGCTACGACGGGGTAGGTGTTTGTAACATCGCCGGTCGCCTGGTGTAACTAGATCTTCTTACTATTTATTACTTTTGGGTACTTTTCGTTCAAACAAGCACAACAGCTACAGTCCCGGCGTAGGGAATGGAGCTACACATGTCCTAATATTGTAGGCTAACTGTAATAATAAGCGGTAACGCTGCCACCAAGGTGGGAAAATTAGGCTAGCTAAGCTAAGTTTAAGAGAATTGTCTTAATTTCTTACTTCTAGCGAACGATGGACGAGTAAACCAACTGGGTTTTAAACTCCTGGTTTTATTTTTGAACAAACATGTTAAAAATCAAAACGCACTTTACATTTACATTTGGCAAATTTACAACTGAATTAGTTTATAAATAACACGGGAATTTACAATAAAATTCAACACTAGAACAAACACGATGTTCAGTTAAAACATTTTCAAATAGAAAAAGTGATTTGTATAGGCACAAGGGGATTTCGCAAAAGAGCCCTCTAAATTACGAACAGCCTCGGCTGTCTAGTAATAGTAGACCTGTTTTACAGTTATTTTTCTAAGTGTATACGCTAAACATTAAACCTCCTAGAGCTGCTGTTGATAAGTCAACCCCATTAAATTATAGAAGCCGCGGCTACATATAAAGTTGATCCGAGCGTTTAATTAAAGCAACCTTCCACGAAGATCAAACCGTCCTTGTTTACCTTAAACTGCGTTTAAGAAAACATAAAAATAAAAGCTGGTTTTTAGTAAGGGACCGTGAACCCTTAAATTACGGCCGCCAACGTCCGAAATGCCGTTTGGCTTGACGCACCATAAATTTACTTTCTAAAGCTACGAGGTTAAGTTAAGTTTAAACTATAAATTTTGTATGTAAGTCCAAAAATTAAACTTTTAAAGCTAAACTAAGTACGATACGAACCACCACCTTTGCCCGGCATGGCAACAATCGGACCGCGGCATCTCCACTCCCGACCGGCGTAGTGACCTCTAGCTTTGAGAATCCTTGAGCTGTGCTAACGAGTGTGTGTGGGTTTGGGGTTATATACTCATTAACGGAAGTCGGCGCGGACGCCGAGGATAGCTGCGGAGGGGACGTGCGGGGAAGAGGAGGCGGACATCTTGGAGGAGGAGAGACTGACCTAGATCGGCCGAGCTGTCACTACCGGAAGTTTGAGTGGCAGCGCGGACGACCGGGGTAGCTTGTGCGCTCTGACTGGCTGACGGAATTGAAGTAGTGTTTTGGTTGGATGGAATCGAATAGACAAAGGGAATTGCCGACTTGGAAACTTAGAGGCCTGGTTTTGAATGTGCAAGTGAGTTTTCAACTCATAACAACGTGATTTTTAGGCCTATTAAAATAAACTACGATGTTAGGCATCGCAACTATTGAAGGAGGGGGGGGGGAACGAAGTGTAATGCACAGAATAAACATTTGACTTTGGGAAACGGATTGCTATATACAAGGCATGTTTTCAACGAAGGAAAGCTAGTTTGTTTACGTTTTTAGGGGTTCACTACAGTCGGAGTTTGGACGGAGATGCTATAAAAAATAAACATAAAATCATACACTGGGTCCTTGAAAATATACAAACATAAACATTGGAGCTCCGGTAGGGTTCATGGCAAGAAGTTAAATTTACCAAAATGCATTAAGTACACAAATAAAAAGATTAAATGTTCCAGCAAGTTTTTAAAGGGCTATACCGCAGTTTAGGTTAGATTTTAAACTGGTTTGAACATCGGAAATTTTTCATAAATAAGCAAAGTCGTCACCTGTTAAAAATAAAAAATATCGTGTGTTGGCAACATCTAAAACACAACTAAGCTGAATGTTGTTTTGGCTTTATGCCTAAAAAAATATACATTATTTACATTTTAAAGTGAAATCGCCATATAGACGATTGTTCTTCTGGTGTGGAAGAATACTGCCCTCAGGTTTTTTCTTCGGTGGTGTTAAGGTGTTCTCACCACGAGCGTCTGATACGAGACCGCGTTTACACCAGTAGCTGAATTTGGTTTGCTAAAATAATACGGATATAAAGAATTTCTTGAATAAAATACCTAGTTCTCAAGAAATGAATCCTCTATTTTGTACTGTTAATTGTTGGGCATAACTAGCGTAGGAATGTGTTGTAACGGCAGATGCTACGACGGGGAAGGTGCTTGTAGCATCACCGGTCGCCTGGTGTAACTGGATCTTCCTTACTATTACTTTTGGTACTTTTTGGTTCAAACAAGCACAACGGCTACAGTCCCGGTGTAGGGAATGGAGCTACAATGTCCTAATCACGTAGGCTAACTAGTAATAATAAGTGGTAACGCTGCCACCAAGGTGGGAATTAGGCTAGCTAAGTTAAATTTGAAGAGAATTGTCTTAAATACTAACTTCTAGCGAACGACTGACAAATAAACCAACTGGGTTTTAAACTCCTAGTTTTATTTTTAAACAAACGTGTCAAAAAATATATACCGCACTTTACATTTACATTTGGCAAATTTACAACTGAATTAGTTCATAAATAACAGGGGGAATTTACATTAAATTCAACTTGAACAGTTACTATGTTCACTTAAAACAATTTCAAATAGAAACAGTGATTTTCTTAGGCACAAGGGGATTTCGCAAAAGAGCCCTCTAATACGCTAAGCATTACACCTCCTAGAGCTGCTGTTGATAAGTCAACTCCTTAAATTATAGAAGCCTCGGCTACATATAAAGTCGATCCGAGCGTTTAATCAAAGCAACCTTCCACGAAGATCAAACCGTCCTTGTTTACTTTAAACTGCGTTTAAAAAAACATAATAAAGAAAGCTGGTTTTTAGTAAGGGACCGTGAACCCTTAAATTACGGCCGCCAACATCCGAAATGCCGTTTGGCTTGACGCACCATAAAATTAACTACTAAAGCTACGAGGTTTAATTTAAAATTAAACTATACATTTTGACGTAAAGTCCAAAAAATAAACTTTTAAAGTTAAACTAAGTTGAAATACGAACCACTACCTTTGCCCGGCATGGCAACAATCGGACTGCGGCATCTCCACTCCCGACCGGCGTAGCGACCTCTAGCTTTGAGTATCCTGAGCTGTGCTAACGAAACACTACTGCGTCTGGGTTTTTATGCCTTCTGCTTGGCAGGCAGGTAGAGGGTTAGCGCGGACCTATAAGAGAGCGACGGAGGTGGTGAGTGGGGAAGAGGTGGACACTTGGAGGAGGAGAGACTGACCCAAACCGGCCGAGCTGTCGCTACCGGAAGTCGGCCATGACAGCGCGGACGGGCAGGGTAGCGAGGCTACTCTCAATGCGTTGGGTGCTGACTCCGTGTGTTTACGGCTACGGTATTGAAGGAGCTGAGTCAACAAAGGAATTTTAAAGGCTTTGTAAACAATTAGAGGCCTGGCATGGAAGTGCAGTGAGTTTAAAACTCATAACATGACTTTTAGGCTTATTAAATAAACTACGATGTTATGCATCGCAACTATTGAAGGAGGGGGGGGGGACGAAGTGTAATGCACAGAATAATTATTTGACTTTGGGAATGAAACTGCTATTTACAATTCAGGTTTTTAACGAAGGAAAGATAGTTTGTTTTCGTTTTTAGAGGTTTGCTACGGTCGGAGTTTGGATGGAGATGCTATAAAAAATAGACATAAAAATAAACACTGGGTCCGTAAAAACATACAAACACAAACATTGGAGCTCCGGTAGGGTTCATGGCAAGAAGTTAAGTTTACCAAAATGCATTAAATGCACAAATCAAAAGATTAAATGTTCCAGCTAGTTTTAAAGGGCTATATCGCAGTTTAGGTTAGTTTTTACAGTGGTTTGAACATCGGACATTTTTCATAAATAAAGTCGTCACCTGTTACGAATAAAAAATATCGTGTGTTGTCAACATCTAAAACACAACTAAGCTGGAAAGTGTTTCGGCTTTATGCCTAAGAGAAAAATATACATTATTTACAATTTTAATTCGTAATCGCCATATAGACGATTTTCTTCTGGTGTGGAAGAATACTGCCCTCAGGTTTTTTCTTCGGTGGTGTTAAGGTGTCCTCACCACGAGCGTCTGATATGAGACCGCGTTTACAATGTTTATAATACCTAGCATTTTGTTATCTAATTGCTACACACGTCTTATGTTCTGGTTCGTTGAAAAACCAAAAAAAAAAAAAAAAATGTCGAAATAGTATTGTTCATTTACGACCAGCGAATTTATGAAGAGTACTATTATTAATTTTGCACGATATATCACCGTGCATAAGTGAATAAATGCTGTGAAAATGTTACCAACATTTTGAAACAATTCTCACAAATTCCGTTTACTTACTTCCGAATGTGCGTCCATAAAACTCCTTAACTGTACTAAAATTGGCCGCCCGCTCGAATTAAAACTATCCGCTACTACGAAGCCCTAAAAATACACCTTACCGCGATATGTGAAGGCGTTTGAAGTGCTACTTCCCGTCGCTACTCACAAATTCGTGAAGTTCCTCATTAAATATGCGTCAGTAATTCTCAAGCGTTTCACTAAACAGCGTAGAAGTCAGAAAGCGAAGTTCCAGGCTGAAAGACACTATTTTCGCCCGAATATTAATGAGGCACCGTTAGGAGATTATAACATCCGATATTGTGTGGAGGGCGTTGTAAAGAAGGCCTGAGTTCTTCACCCAATCTTCTTCTTGAGAGGATACCTCAACTCAAACTAACAACAACCTTAGGGAAACTTCGTTTACGGCAACGAACAATTTTTTTTTCTCGGCGCCTCGGCCGTGAAAAACCCCAACTTTAACCACCTGTATCTTCCAAGAAAATGGTCCGATCCGTCTCATCGAAACAGCTCTTAATAGCCACGAACTTTATCTGTTTTCCCCCGCAAACAGAACCGGAAAATTCCATCTAGAAGTCATTCTACAGCATTTAGAAAAACGCACGAAACTGAAGCCGTAAATCACCGTAGCCCACGAGACGCCATTTTCGCCATTTGTAAACATTGTAATTATTTTTATTTTTCACTTAGGCATAAAGCCAAAGACATTAGTTTAGTGTTTACTAGGAGCTTCCTCTGCGAAGCTACTTAACCTCGAAAATAATTGTACAGATACTTTGTTTTGATATTTCTTAAGTAGATTTAAGGTGACGATCTGAGAAACACTTGAGAAATGTCCGACATCCAAACCCCAATTTTACGTCTACAAATATTAATTCAAATGTTTAAAATGCGTTTTAGCATTCGCTGGTAACTTTAAAACTTTTATTTTATAATAATCTTTTAACATAATCTTTTGCCATCACCACTACCGGAGCTTAGGCAACATCTAACTTACGAATTTTCCCGGACACGTCTTTTCTATTTTTCCTTAGTTGTTCCTAGCAAAACCGACTTGGCTTTCGATTTCCCAAAGTAAACCTGGCATCCCAACGTTAATAACCGAACTTATTGAGATCATTCCTTCAATAGTCGCGATGCATAACATCGTGGTTTAATAAGAAAACAATCCGTAGTAATTAAAGGCCATTTTCACGTTCCAAACAATGAGTATAACTCTACTGGCCTCTCTCTACCACGCAGTCAATAATTGTTCCTTCAAACGGCGCCAAGCGAAAAATCCTTTGCGCTGCCGAATTTTCTATTGTTCTCAAGGCCCTCAGCCAACCAGACCTTGTAGCTCTCCTGGTCGTCCGCGCGAACTTCCGGTAATGTGCATATAACCCCAGCCCCAGGAGGCAATCGTTAGCACACGCTCATCAGATCTCAAAGCCAGTGGTGACTACGCCAGTCGGTATACATGTCCCGTCCGAATGTTGCCATGCCGGGCAAAGGTAGTTAGTTCGTATTAGACTAGTGTTAGTTTAGAAAATTTAATTTTGGAAACCCCATTCGAAATTTTAGTTTTAAACTTAACCTAACCTTAGCTTTGAGGGAATTATGGAGGTGGAGCCATAGTCTGCATTCTAGGCCCCTATCGCCATAACGTCAGGGTTCACGGTCTCTTTCTAAAAACCAGCTTTTCTTCCGTGTTTATTATTATGAACTTAATCTAAACACTAAATCTGCATTTAGACGACATATTTTCCAGGGTGCTTCCCAAATACTAAGGATCTACAGATTTTAAGATTTGATTCTAGGTCGGACTTAGAAAACATAGTCTTGACTATTTGTGTGTAATTCCCGCGGTTTGCACCAAATAGATTTATTTCATGTAATTCCCGCGGTTTGACATGTTATAACGGGTTCCCGAGGTCCCACAAACTTTTTCTAATCGCAATTGTAGTTTTTACTCTTCATCCAGTTATGTGAAGTTTGAGTTGAATTTAATGTAAATTCTTGTTGATTTTTAATGAAAAATCGCCGTGCTTTAATTTAAAGTTTATTTTCTTGTAAACTAGTTGAAACGAAGTGTAATTGTTTTTACATTTTGTCTGCATTTTAACAAACTAAAGAGTTTGAAAAACGCCTGTTTTTCTGCTAGTTAGACTAAATGTAGAAGTTATAGTTCTTAAGAAAACCACTTAATAATTAAACTTAGAGCTGCATTTAGAAACTCCCACCTGGTGGCAGCGAATACCCCCCTTTAATGTTGTCTAGTTAGCCTACAGTTAGGACAAATGACTGTTACTCATACTGGGCCAGTAGCATACATGTGCTGTTTTCCGTAAAAGTAAAAACCGCCACCACAACTAGAAGTAAAAGGTCAAAACCATCTTGCTGTCGACGAGGCTACAGTACCTCTACAGTCGTAGTTTCGGCCGCTACAATTATGTGTTAAATCGACTTGTTTATTTCACGAGCCAATCAACGCAAAGGGGAGGAGTACTTTCATTACGTTCATCCGTCACATGCTCTATTTTTCAGCGCATTCTTCCACAGCTAAATCGACTGTTCCGATGACGAGCAATAAATGTTTCAAGGCCAGCCGAGAGATTGTTTGTCGTGAGGCTTCGGAACTGCGTGAGCTTGACATCGTCGGTAACAGTAAGTAGCGAAATTGTCGAATAATTCAAGCCAAGTTCAATGATAATGCCAAGTTTACCCGTTTGAAAAGCAGACTTACCGCTTAGTAAAAGCACTTGTGGATAAATCAAACTTTCCGATTTTTCCTTTTGTAAGGGAAAGATTTGTCATCATTCGCTCTGTGAAGAGAAGTACCTATACGCTTGGATCTATGTTTAAAAAATTCACTGTATTAGATTGTTTAGGGTTTCATGACTGATCAATTATTATTTGTTTCCATGTTTTTTTTTCAGGTTATCCAGTTTAGGTCCTGGATTTTCGCCTGGATGATTCACCTTCTTGTAATGAGAGAAATTTGAAGTTTGCCTTTTTCCTTCTTTTGAAAAGGAAGTTTTGGGTGTGTATTTTGCTGTATATTGAATGAATTTTTTGAAAAGAGAAAAATGAATTTTGGTCATAAATAAATAGGGCTGAATTTCATAAATAAATTATATGAAGCTTAAAGGAGAAAATATAACATAGAGCTGTTAGCTATTACATATACATAAAATAAAAAAAATTGTTATGGATTTTATCATTTTTAAGAATATGAATATTCTTAGTTTTTGTGTAACTCAAAAAAACCCTTTTCGGGGAGGTGAGTGGGGTGTATGCCACTTTATGTAGAGGGCGCACCCTGTAGGTGCTATGTATATCTAGCGTATTGTAATGCATGACGTCATGCTTAGGTAATAAATAGTGGCAGGACTCTTTGTCCATTGCCATTCATGTGACCTAATCATCTAGTACAGGTCTTCCTTAGTCTTGCCCTTAAGGCAGTTAGCCACCTCATATCTTGGTAATGTGAACCGACATTCCAGCAGCCTTACAGCCAGATTGGAGATGATACCCGGACTCCAAAGATCAAAATCCTCGGGGAAAACCTTTTACAGCGAACTTTTTTTTTTTAAGTCCTCACTTCACCCCCCCCCCCCCCCACCCTCCAAAAGACCTTGGTCTTCTTGAAGGCATATCTCCAGAAATACTGGATAAAAACGTTCACAGTTTTCACCATTTAATAACCTTACATCCAAGCTTCATTTGTGCTGAAACAACAGTCAAAAATTCCATCCGGTTCTTTCTCTACAGCTGCTAGAAAAACCTCTAATACTGGGCCGCAGCGCTCGCAACTTCCGGTGGCTGTATTTCCAAAACTCTGTACATACGTATTTATTTCTTGTTATTCTTTTCAGGCAAAAAGCCTGAAAAAAACAAGCTTAGTTGTGTTAATGGGAGGGGCTGCCAATCGGTACTTAATCTCACATACTTGTTAGATACAGACACTTAGATACAATTTTTTATTTGTATTTGACTGATCACCAATGTTATGAAAAATGTCCATCTACATCAAACTTTGTTTATCTGTTTCTGCAAATAATTCAAACTTAACAAATGCCTTATAGCATTCTTACTAAGCTAGACTGCTTAATCTTTTATTTATATCATTTGCCCCGTGAACACTACCAATACCTAGCGATTTTTATTTAACTGCAACTTTAGAGGACACGAATTTTCGTTGTAAATATTTTATTTAAATCTCCTTCCAAACTCCAACTTTGACCACATCCAAATGCAAATCATCTAGCTTTCCTTCAATTAAACTAATAGTAGAGATCTGAGCATCCTTCTATTAATTCCAAGCAAAACAGTTTAAAAGTAAAGGCCTTTTCCCTTTATTAATCAAGTAAAACTTGAAATGCACCTTCTTTACACAGGCCTCGTTCCTTCAAAGCTGCTCCATCCAAACCCTTTGCAAAACCGCCAGCTCCTCCCACTTTCCATTGTTCTCTCGTCCGCGCTTGGTCTGGCTGGATCCCCCACGCTAGCATGAAAACGACAAGCAGCACTCAATCCTTAGCACAGCTCACAGATCTCAAGCTAGAGGTGGTCACACCGGTCGGGAGTGGAGATGTCACGGTCCGAAGGTTGCCATGCCGGGCAGTTGGTAGTGGTTCGTATTTTACTAGTTTAGATTGAAAATTTAAACTTTAGGACCCTTATTCCAAATTTCTAGTTTAATCTTAAATTAACTTCTAGCTTGAAGAAACTTATGGTTGGCAAGCCATCTGCATTTCTGGCCCACTGCCTTCCATAACTTAAGGGTGGTTCCCTTCCTAACAGCCAAACTTTTTCTTGCTTATATTAAACTTTAATGTAATCAAAAGATCACCAAGATCACTAGTTTTGTGGAAACAGAGACTTCAGGGGGTGGATACCAGATTCTAGTTCTTCTTTGTGATGGGAGGTTTGTTTGATTTAGTGTAGCGGCCGAAGCTACGATCCTCTAGGTGCTTGTAGCCTCGCCGACATCCATGTGGTTTTGTCCTTTAAATTATTAGTTGCGGTGGCGGTTTTTACTTTTCAGGAAACAGCACACATGTACTACTGGCCCAGTATGGGTAACAGAGAGTCATTGGTCCTAACTGTAGGCTAACTAATCAACTTTAAAGGGGGGTATTCGCTGCCACCAGGTGGGTGGTTAATTGCGGTCCTGACTTTAAATAATAAGTGGTTTTCTTAATTAATTAAGTCTAGCAATTAATCGTACTAGTAAACAACTGACGTTTCACAAACTCTTGGTTTATTAAATGACAGGCAAATATAAAAAGCAAGTATTTACATTTCAACTAGCATCAACAAGAAAGCTTTTTAAATTAAAGCAACACGAGATTTACATTAAATCTGACAAGAATTTATATTAAATTCAGTTTCAACCTTTACATGTTATGTGCAAAGAATAACAATTTCGACAAGAAAAAGTTCTGCCAGGAACTCGCAAGAACCTGTTATTAAGTGCAAACCGCGGGAATTACACAAAATACTACCAGACTATGTTTCCTAAGTGCGACTTAGAATCAAATCTGCCATTTAGAATTTATCACTTTAAGTTAACAAAAACTCTGCCAATCAACGAAAACACTTACATGAGTTTGGGCAACTAGCCATCGAAGTCTCTGCTTCTGCAAACCTAATTGGTTTAAGTGATCTATTTAGTGTTTGAGTAAGTTCATACTAAAAACACGGGAAAAAAGCTGGTTTTTAGAAAGGGACCGTGAACCCTGACGTTATGGGGG
>JAHWFP010006064.1:0-12098 GCA_023313725.1 Lithobius niger
TCTCAGTTGTACATTTGATTATTTCAATTAAAAATCATCCAAATTTTGTCCGTGTACATTTTAACAAGTAAACTGAAACTTCAATCATATAACCCTCTTTTTTACGGCACACTTGACGTTTTTGTTAGTATATACACAATACTGACAACTTCAAACCTTTAAACGCAATGTAATAGAAAATTAATTCTACTTTAAATTTAACTCAAATCTCACACCGCTATTCCTACTGTTAAGATTATTTACACGAGTGGATAGCTGAAAGCTAAGCGTGGTCCACTCTGATACCACTGTTCATGGGTTTGTGTAGAGGGCTAAACACACAATGTGTCAGGATGACTTAAATACTATAGAACATGTATCAGCACAACGAAATAAAGAGACAAGACGCCAATTAACTACTAATCGGAGTTCAATTGAAGATAAGCTACAAGCATACAGCAATCAAGATCTGGGAATGGTCCATTAATTATTAATTTAGAAATTACCAAAACAAGATTGCTACTGTACCAATATTACACTAAGCTTGAAGTCGACACATTTAAGTAAAATAACTCTGAACTAAGATCTATAAACTCTTCTATCAATAATCGTAAATATACGAACAATAATAATATCAATCCCTAATTATGATTCCAACAACAATGATAATGAACTAATGAACACTGCCACTGCAACCATAAATATACAAGTACTTCTGACTGCAGGAGGCTCACGCTCCAACACCCATCTCTCGCCCCACGCTCAACGGTGGGTCTTTCATGCACAGACACGAGCCAAGTAACTCGGGTCAGATGCAATACACAATCTGAGTTTGTGAGAGACACTTTTCCTCCTTACCACTAATTGACCTGTCACTTACTATCCCCTTCGCTACCGGATCTCTCGTGTATAATTGCTCACCACTTGAATAATTGCTGCAAGATGAATCACCTGTCAACCGAATTTCTCTACCAGATAGATCTTTTAATAAGATATGTCACTTAGTCTAAACCTGAAGCCAATGCTTAACCAAAGTGGTTTCTTAATAGCTTTTGTACATCCTGTTCTGTTATGTGCCGACCTTCAACCTTAAGTGTTTTCATTTTGGTTTTGCCACACTCTTTTCTGGACTGTTTCTTTATTTTATATTATTTGGCTATATTCATTCATAGCATAATAAATATTGTGTTGTTTATGCCATTAGGTTGAATTAATAATGGTAATTTTAAATATCTGCATAAGATATGCAATTGACATAAGTCTGATTATTATATATATGAATTATTAATTTATGCAAATTAATATTATAAAATTCTTTGTTTTATAGGTATTTATATTCTTTTTGTCCATTTAATAATGTCACTCAATTTGAAATGTCAACTCGCTGGAATGCCTATCAGGGTGTTTTAGGGTAGGTACTGAATATGGTTTATTATTATAGAATTGGAAGCTTGTGTTAAATAAGCTCAACAGTTTAAATAACAATCACCTGTGGCTATTATGGCTTACTTTCCTGTGTTGTACTTGCTAGACCACTAGGCAGCAGATCGAACCCATGTAAACTGATGCTTGGAAGTAGGTTTTAAGAGTCAATACAAGAACTGTGGGCTGAAAAACTCACAAGTTTTTTTCAAGTCGCTACACCGCGGAAAAGTTGCGAATCAGAAAGACAAAACAACCCCCCCCCCCCAAAAAAAAAATTCAAATGATGTCTTCCGATCCACATTGGCCTAAAAGATCGTGAAAATAGGCAAAAATTCACTATATTACGTTAATTTTTCATATAATCAATTTGCCACAATCTGAACGCTATAGCTCTAGTTGCTAAGCAATAAACCCATATAGAACAATAAAAAAAATTATCAAAATCGGGCCACACCTTCCGGTCGCATATTGGCCTAAAAAATCGTGAAAATGGGAGAAAATTCTCTATATTACATTAATATTTAATATCATCAAACGTCACGATCTGAACACTATAGCTCTAGTTGCTACCGGATCTCTCGTGTATAATTGCTCACCACTTGAATAATTGCTGCAAGATGGATCACCTGTCAGCCGAACTTCTCTATCAGAGAGAGCTTTTAATTAGATATGTCACTCAGTCTAAACCCATAAACCCATTGAGAACAATAAAAAAAATTATTAAGCAATAAACCCATAGAGAACAACAACAAAAAATTATCAAAATCGGACCACGCTTTCCTGTCGTGTATTCCCTCCAAAGTTGACAAAAAAAAGTTTAAAATTCACCTTTTTTGGAATGTTTATTGACTAAGATGATGAGATAAAACTGTCAACTTCCCTGATTTTCTTTGTATACTGCAACATTGTAAAGTACAAATACTTTCTGCTATCTAGTCAAGATCAAATGGTAGAAATACAGCACGCAATAATATTAAACCATTATTTATGAAAACCCTTTTTTATTAAAAAAAATGTTCACGAAAAAACAAAAATATTATGAGAAAACATTATTTTGTGCTTGGAATTTTAGTACCTAACCTATGTCGTCTTATCAGACGGTACTCCAGATACACATGATACATGAAAGTCTGATTTTTGGTTGAAGTTGGGAAGAACAGATCGTGACATTAGCGTAGTTCGAATGAAACCAGCTCAAGACTCAGCTCCGCAAACTTTTCGGGATGCTTCCATGACGAGTTTAACGCAGTGCTCTACTAATTGTATGTGACATGGGAATTTTCTCACATTCCAATGAAGTGTTGTACCAGATTGTATATGTATGTTTATGTATTGTATATGTATTGTATAATTTCATCATCACTGATTTCTGTCTCAAAGTTGAATTTTGATGGCACGAACATTCTGATTGTTGTTCTCTCTGTAGCTGGCAGCCTTGCCTTCCAAATTCGCCATAGACCGAGCTCTCTAACGTGTTTTTTCTCATCCTGTGTCAAGACCAACATTAAATTTTAGGGGTGGGCCATATAAGTATTGAAATATATGGTGAAATGATGGACCAAAGTAAGTGTTTCAATCAATTGAATTGTCGCGATACTTACCTGAAAATTTACTAAGCATTGTTGTTGATCCTGTGATCCAATGCAACGGATTTTTGCCCACTTGAATGCTTTTTGTCCAATGGAATGCTTGCAATTCATCTCCACCTCCCCCCCCCCCCTTGCGGAGCTGAGTCTTGAGATGGTTTCATCTGAACTAAGCTTATGTTATTTCTGCCCAACTACAACCAAAAATCAGACTTTCATGTGCCATGTGAATCTCGAGTACCGTCTGATAAAACACTGCTTAGGTAGTGAAATCCCAAGCAGAAAAGTTTTCTCATATTTTTGTGTTAAAGTCTTTTATTTTTATAAAAAGGGATCTCATAAATAATGGTTTAATTTTATTACGTGCTGTATTTCTACCATTTGAATTGGACTGTATGTCTCAGAAGTCCCGTCTAGGCGAAATAAAGCGTTAAGACTTGGATATAGGTTGCTGATAATAACA
Source organism: Lithobius niger (assembly GCA_023313725.1). Lineage (NCBI taxonomy): Eukaryota > Metazoa > Arthropoda > Chilopoda > Lithobiomorpha > Lithobiidae > Lithobius > Lithobius niger. Next base: position 3,454 of record JAHWFP010006064.1, read on the forward strand.
CGTTCGTATAGGAAGTCGCCTATGGCGAATCTGATAATAATACCCAAAATGACCTTGGAGGTCGTCTACAAGGTCATCCAATGTGTAACTCCTAAACTAAGCATGTTATGGGCGTAAAGTAAATTAGAGAGTTGTGGGGGATCGTGGGACTAGTACAGCACAGAAAGCAGAACAGATATCGCGTACAAAACAAGGAAGATATTCGCAAAAGAAGGCTGGTAATGCAGAGAAGCCATTCTTGGGACAGCAGGAATTACAGAAACAGGCATAGTTGAACCATAAAGCGAAATGGCAACAAGTATTTCTTGCCTTGTTCCTGTAATACTGTGAAATAAACTTCAGTGGCCCTGAAAGGGCCCATATCGTCCCCGAAAATCTAATCTGTCCTCCCAACCCCCCTTACGTTAATTCAACTCCCTGGCTTCACAAGTGCATTTCCCAAATTCGACTGAATGGAAAATGTCAACCTTAGTAGTCGGGGCTGCGCCATATTGGGGGATGGGAGGGGGAGGGGTGTCTGCCCCCCCCCTCCCAAAAAAAAAGACTACCTGGGGCACCAATTAAAAAAATTCACTTTCACTGATTAGCTCTTATAAGTAAACAAAATATCGATAAAGGATGCTTATAAGTAAAAAAAATATCAATAAAGGGTGCTTATAAGTAAAATATGTTAATAGAGCGAATCTTAAAAAGAGAATGTGTGACTCCGGTTCGTCACTTCTGGAGGGCAGCCCCCCCCCCCTCCGCCCCTCCACCCCTTCCCTCGTACGGCACAGTCCTGATTACTAGGATTTACATTTTTCATTTAGGTGGATATGAGAAGTGCAATTTTGAACTCAAGGTGTTGAGTTAACTGAGGGAGTTCGGGAGGATGCATTAGTTTTTCGGGGATAAAATGCGCCATTTCAGGCCTTGCCAATCCGGGCCTTTTGGTTTAAATCTGCCACTGAAGTTTTTTTACAGTATTACCGGAACAAGGCAAGAATGTTTAGTTTCCTTGTTGATGCTTCGTTTCGTAGTCAACTAGGCCTATTTCTGTAATTCCTGGTGCCCCAAGGTTAGCTTCTCTGCACCACCCACCTTCATTTGCCAATGTCTTCCTTGTTTTGTACGAGATTTCTGTTCTGCTTTCTGTGTTGTACTAGTCCCACGACCACCCACAACTTTCTAATTTACTATATGCCCATACCATGCATAGTTTAGGAGTTACACATTGGATGACCTTGAAGACGACCTCCAAGGTCATTTTGGATATCATCATCGGATTCGCCATAGGTGACTTCCTGTACAAACATTGTAACGGCGGATGCTACGACGCTGAGGTGCTTGTAACGCCCCCGGTTTCCTTGGTTGACACGGAGTTTCAGTTTAAGGTTCTGCAGTGATTATATCGATTTTTAAGGCATAAGCACAGTTTGGGCTACTGTCCCAGCATGAGGAATGAAACGTCGGGGTCCTAATTAAAGGGGCCTAACCTTACTACTGGGCCTAACCTTACTACTAAAGGGAACTACTGGTAATCACTGCCACCATCGGTGGAATTTATCTGTTTAACGGAGGATAAAAGCTAAAAATGTGTTACATATTTATTTTACACTCAAACAATTAATCGGCTAGTAAACGAACTGAAATTTAAAACTCCTGGTTTTATTTTAACAACAGAGATATAAAAGGGCTCTTTACATTTATGTTTACTAGAATGGATTTTGAATATAGAATTAAAAGCAACAACACTCAAATTTACATTTTAGTTAATTCGCAAAAATCAGACAAAACAACAACTGCATAAACTTGCATAAACAATCAAATTTTCAAGTAGAAAAAGTAATACTGAGTGCTGCCGGAGACACCCGCAAGACTGAACAGCCTCAGCTGGTTACAATCTATCTGACAGTATTTTTTTTTTAGATGATCAACCGTCCACAGTTATGTTTCTAAGTTTTCCAAGAACAAAAGATCAACCTCCCAAAGTTTTTCCTAAAACTATCAAAATGCAAAAAGCCCGGCAATATTACAAGTTAGGCATAAAGTATGTTTCTTTTGAATCTTCCACAAAGATCAAACCGTTAGTTTAGAGTAAAATTATATTTAAACTAAACAAGAAAACGTTTGGTTTTTAGTAAGAGAACCACTCTGACGTTATGGGGGTGGGGGACCAAAAATGCGGATAATGGCGTCACCACCCATAATTTTCTCTAAGCTAGAAGTTGAGGTTTAAGATTTAAATATGAATTTAGAATAAGGGGTCCTAAATCAAACTTTCAAAAGCTAAACTAATAACTTACGAACCACAACCATTTTGCCCGGCATGGCATCCTCGGACGTGACGTCTCCACTCCCGACTGGCGTGACCCTTCCAGCTTTGCTAGCTGTGCTGTGCTGAGGAGGAAGGGTTGTGGGGGCTTTTTATACTGGAGCAGCAGATTTTCGCGTCCAAAGCGCGGACGCCGAGGAGAGCTGCGGGGGTCTGATTGGCTGAGGGCCAGGAGAACAATAAACGTGGGAGGAGAAGTCGGTTTGGCAAAGGGTTTTGTTGCAGAGCCGTTTGAAGGAGTAAAGATATGTAAAAAGAGAGGCCACATTGAGTTTTCAACTCATGAACTTTGGGAAAGTCCTTTACATTAGAATATCGATTATTGATTGTATATTTACATGTGAACTTTGTGAATAGGCTCATGTTAAAGCTTAGTAGTGAGACTTGGGTAATGAATAAATCACTACTATTAAATTTACAAGCTTTAACCGAAGACTGCAGTGTTACACACCACAACTGGGTGGGGGGGGGGGGGGGAGAGAGTTTGTTGCACAGACTGACTTTGGATAGCATTTGCTGCAGACAAACATAATAAAAAATATCACACTTAAAAAGGTATCCACGTTTATGTTAGGTTAAGAACCAATTAAGGAAGCCCCTCCTAATGCACAACTAAGCTAGTGTATGTGGGCTTTTTGCCCAAAAGGAATAACGAAAGTATATTACAAATGTACATCGGGTTTCAATAATGGCTGCTGGAAATGATGAGCGCTGCGGTTGGTTTCGGACGATTTTCAAATGTGGATTCTGAATCTTCTAGATGGAATTTTCAAATTTGGCTTTCCTCAAGAGGTAGATATTGTTTCAGGCTATTAAGGGTTGAAGAGTTTGGCCGTTTCTGTTCATTATTTAAAAAAACGGCGGAGGTTTGAAAATCGAGGTTTTTGGGCACTCAGAAAAAAAAAATCTACCCCGAGTTTTTTGATGGTTGGAGGCCAGGTATCCTCTCCAATCGTTTTTTCGGCGGACCGACATTACAACAAGTTATTATCAGCAACCTATATCCAAGTCTTAACGCTTTATTTCGCCTAGACGGGACTTCTCTGAGACATACTGTATACTAGAAGGTACTTGTACTTACGATGTTGAGTAAACAAAGAAAATCTGGGAAGTTGAAAGTTTTATCCCATTGTCTTATTCAATAAATATCTCTTAAAAGATGGATTTTAAACTTTTTTTGTCAACTTTGGAGGGAATGCGCGACTAAAAAGCATGGTCTGACTTTGATAATTTTGTTATTGTTGTTCTCTATGGGTTTATTGCTTAGCAACTAGAGCTATAGTGTTCAGATCGTGACGTTTGATGATATTAAGTATTAATGTAATATAGAGAATTTTCTCCTATTTTCATGATTTTTTAGGCCAATGCGCGACAGGAAGGCGTGGCCCGATTTTGATAATTTTTTTTTATTATTCTCCATGGGTTTATTGCTTAGCAACTAGAACTGTAGCGTTCAGATCGTGACAAGTTTGATTATATTAAAAATTAATGTAATGTAGTGAGTTTTTGCCCATTTTCACGAACCTTTAGGCCAATGTGCGACTGGAAGACATCATTTGAAAATTTTTATTTTTTGGGATTTATTTTGTTTTTCTGATTCGCAACTTTTCCGCGGTATAGCGACTTGAAAAAGAAATATTGAATTTTTCAGCCCACCCTACTATCCATGTCAATAATAACCAATGTTCATTTCCCATCGCCCTAACTGAAATTACCTACAAATAGATAAGTAGAAGTTTAAATGATTCAGTGTAAAAAACGTTATACATTCACTAATTCAAACATATATTTTCCCCTCCCGTACTTTGCAGCATTTGGCAGGAATGGCAGATAGAAAACAATTCATTTAATGCCATGAGGATGCTTCACGGTGATCCATGTGGCACTATTCACAGGACTGTTAAAGTAGGTTTTTGACTCAGTGCAATACTTATTTTTTATTTTGAAATTACCTCCAATATTAATAGCATATTTGCAGGTTCAACCTTAAACCTTAATAAATGTCAAACTAAAAGATTGCTGGTGTCATGCCCCAAGCTGGTACCCTGCAGGTTCCGGTACTGTTGGAACGTTGACGGCTGTGGCTGTCACGCACAAAATAAATGTGTATACCGAGCGTGTTATTCCACTGTTTATTGTCTTTTATAGACATTACTAGCAGTCGTACCCGGCTTTGTTCGGCCCGTGGTTGTTTACTAGTATTTTTTCGGAGCTGCCTGATCGTTCACTGCAACAGTCAAATTTTTTTGTGTAATATTCCCCTTTTCTGCCAATCCTCTCCCTCCTTTCTCCCCTCCCTCTTTTATCCCGTCCTCTCCCTCTCCTCTCCGTTTCCCTCCCTTCCTCCTACACATAGTTGAATTTGGATGGTTATTTAAATTAATACTGCTCCTCCCCCTTTTGCAACGTTTTTGCCGAATTGGTGTGGTCTCCACTCCAAACAACCCACCAAAAGTTCTATTTTAGGCTCAGTTAATGCGTAATCGTACGCTTAATGGTAACAGCTCCCCCCCCCCCCAATTCCAGTCTTTCACTGTAGCTTAAGCGATGCGTACCGTGTGAAAAATACCTGTGCATGACGTCATTTAAGACTTGCCGCTTAGATTACCACGGTGTTTGGTTAGAAGGATAATTTTTGCATCTTCTACCTCCTCAATCAAATAGTGTGAAAAATAACTGTCCTTCGTACATGACGTCATTTAAGACATGCCTTTGCGATGACCGCGCAGAGCAATTGTTAGTCGAGGTAACAATGTGCCAATTTCAACTTCTTTTCAAGGCAACAACGTACCAGTTTAAACTTAAAGCCAAAGAATTGACACACTCGCACGTGTTCATTGTTCCCCTTTCGGGGGTCGATGTCTTCATTTCTGCTATAATAATAATAATAAACTTTATGTCATCCAGTTGAGGATATACAACAGCACACACAAAAAATACAAAAACACAGAACAAGAAACGTTTGACTGGAGAAAATCACAGTAAACTGTAATAGTTCCTAGTGAACCAATCCAAGTAGCGTTTGAGATCTGTCCTTGAGAAGACACCCAAGTCTGCAGTATTGAGCATGAGCTCATCTAAAGTAGTACGATATCGATCTTGCAGCCGACCAACCCTTCCCACCGAAGATGTCATAACTGCGGCAACAAGTCTGTTATCATGCGTAAGCAGATTTCGATACCACTGCACGAAGTGCCCACCCAACACGACCTCAAACGGTGACACTCCTGCTGCAATACAACTGGCATGGCTAAGCGAAAAACGAGGGACTCCAAGAAATCTCTTAACACTGTTATGATAAAACGTCTTAAGAGTACCAAGAGCTTTCCTGGTATACCTCAACCACAGCGGATCACCATACAGAGCACAACATGAGAACAGCTTTGCGAACACATGTACATCAACATTCTTAAACTTGCTGTACAAACAGTTAAAGGATCTCAAAAAACTACTCTGGCAACGCTGAATATCCAAATCATCATGAAGAGAATCAGTGATGATATGTCCAAGATGTTTAAAATCAAACACTCGTGACAGTTCAGTTCCACTAATGGAGACAGGTGCAACAATGTCACCTCTAGCACATCCATGAGCAATAAAGAAACACATTAAAAAGCATAGAATTTCCGGCAGCCCACTCAGTGCAAATGTCAAGCAGTGATTGTAGTCCAGCTCGAGAGGGAGCAAAGATAATAAGGTCATCTGCATAGGCAATGCAATTAACGTTCAATCCTCCAATCCAGCAACCAGGCAAGGCCAAGCTCAGATCACACAAAAGATCATCAATGTACAATGTAAACAGAGCAGGCGAAAGGAGCCCCCCCTGTCTCACACCCCTACAAACAGTAAATGGCTCAGACAAGTGGCCGTCCCACTTAACAACAGCGTATTGATTCAAATACCAAAAGGCAATAAAATATACCATGTGGGCTGGTGCCCCTCTACCAGCAAGCTTAGCAAAGAGTTTATCAAAGTCGACCCGATCAAAGGCTTTAGACAGATCCAGTGAGGCAGAATACACTTTGCTTCCTCTGTCCAGGTAGTACCGAACAGACTCTTTGTAAACAAAGGTTGCGTCAGTAGTGGAGTGAGCTTGCTTGAACCCAAACTGAGCCACTTCAGTAGCTAGAAAAGGCTTAAGTCTTTTGATCAGTAACAACTCAATGTAACGGCGGATGCTACGACGGGGTAGGTGCTTGTAGCATCGCCGCTCGCCTGGTGTAACTGGATCATCTTACTATTACTTTTGGGTACTTTTTGTTTCAAATAAGCACAACAGCTACAGTCCCGGCGTAGGGAATGGAGCAACACATGTCCTAATATTGTAGGCTAACTGTAATAATAAGCGGTAACGCTGCCACCAAGGTGGGAAAATTAGGCTAGCTAAGCTAAGTTTAAGAGAATTGTCTTACAAGTTAACTTCTAGCGAACAACGAGCGAATAAACTGACGGACGTTTAAGAAAAACTCCTGGTTTTTATTTTAAACAAACATGAATAAAAATATCGCCCTACAAATACATTTGGTAACTTTACACCTAGTTTAGGTTATAAAATACAGGGGGAATTTACATTAAATTCGACACTAGAACCAACACGAGGTTCACATAAAACAATTTCAAATAGAAAAAGAGAGTTTGGTTAGGCACAAGGGGATTTCGCAAAAGAGCCCTCTAAATTACAAACAGCCTCGGCTGATATATAATAGTAGACCTGTTTTTACAGTTTTGTTTCAACGTGTATACTGCAAAGCATTAAACCTCCCAGAGTTGCAGTTGATAAGTCAACTCCTTAAATTATAGAGCCGCGGCTACCTATAAAGTGGATCCGAGCGTTTAAGCAATGGAAACCCCACGAAGATCAAACCGTCCTTTGTTTACATTAAACTGCGTTTAAAGAAACACGAAAAATAAAGCTGGTTTTTAGTAAGGGACCGTGAACCCTTAAATTATGGCTGCCAACGTCCGAAATGCCGTTTGGCTTGACACTCCATAAATTTACTTTCTAAAGCTACGAGGTTTAGTTAAAATTAAACTATAAATTTTGACGTAAAGTCCAAAAAATAAACTTTTAAAGTTAAACTAAGTACGATACGAACCACTACCTTTGCCCGGCATGGCAACAATCGGACCGCGGCATCTCCACTCCCGACCGGCGTAGCGACCTCTAGCTTTGAGAATCCTTGAGCTGTGCTGTGCTAGCTATACTCTACTGCGTCTCGGTTTTTATGCCTTCTGCTTGGCAGGCAGGTAGAGGGTTAGCGCGGACCTGTAGGAGAGCGACGGAGGGGGTGAGTGGGGAAGAGGGGGACGCCTGGAGGAGGAGAGACAGACCAAAATCGGCCGCGCTGTCATTACCGGAAGTCGGCCATGACAGCGCGGACGACCGGGGTAGCTTGAGCGCTCTGACTGGCTGACGGAATTGAAGTAGTGTTTTGGTTGGCTGGATTCGAATTGACAAAGGGAATTGCCGACTTGGAACTTAGAGGCCTGGCTTTGAATGTGCAAGTGAGTTTTCACTCATAACAACGTGATTTTTAGGCCTATTAAAATAAACTACGACGTTAAGCATCGCAACTATAGAAGGAGGGGGGGGGGGAACGAAGTGTTTTGCACAGAATAAACATTTGACTTTGGGAAACGGATTGCTATATACAAGGCATGTTTTCAACGAAGGAAAGCTAGTTTGTTTACGTTTTTAGAGGTTCGCTACGGTCGGAGTTTGGACGGAGATGCTATAAAAAATAAACATAAAATCATACACTGGGTCCACGAAAAATATACAAACATAAACATTGGAGCTCCGGTAGGGTTCATGGCAAGAAGTTAAATTTACCAAAATGCATTAAGTGCACAAATCAAAAGATTAAATGTTCAAACTAGTTTTTAAAGGGCTAATTGCAGTTTAGGTTAGATTTTTAAACTGGTTTGAACATCGGACATTTTTCATAAATAAGCAAAGTCGTCACCTGTTAGAAATAAAAAATATCGTGTGTTGGCAACATCTAAAACACAACTAAGCTGAAAGTGTTTCGGCTTTATGCCTAAAGAAATATACATTATTTACATTTTTTAATTGTAATCGCCATACAGACGATGCTCTTCTGGTAGGTAAGAGTACTGCCCTCAGGTTTTTTCTTCGATGGTGTTGAGGTGTCCTCACCACGAGCGTCTGATACGAGACCGCGTTTACATCAATAATCTTTGAGAAGGACGTCGCCACGGCAATCCCTCTGTAATTATCAAAAGAACCCAAATTACCAGCCTTATTCTTGACCACAGGGCTAATGTAAACGCGGTCTCGTATCAGACGCTCGTGGTGAGGACACCTCAA
>JAHWFP010006065.1:0-13110 GCA_023313725.1 Lithobius niger
GATTTGACTTTATTTTCAATGTCAGAGTCAATCTTAGGCCACCAGACTTTTTGTCTAGCTAAACTTTTCAATTTAACTATGCCTAAGTGAGCACTATGTAGATCTTTCAAGATTTGTCTCCGCAAGGCCGTCGGCACCAGGACTCTATACCCCCAAAATAAGGTTTCGTTTTCGACAGAGATTTCAGCACGACGTGTGAAGTACGGTAACAGATCGGGAATTTCGCATTTGTCAGGCCAACCATGGTTCACATAACGATAAACTTTTGAAAGGATTTTATCACGTTTACTTTCAAGAACGAGTGTCTCGTTTAAAACTGGAAGATTAGAAATAGTTTCTAAAGCAAGAATATTGTACTGCTCTTCTGCTTTCTCGAATTCCTCGGTATTTGGGAGGGGAAGGCGCGATAAAGCGTCTGCCGTCAAATTAAGTTTACCGGGAATGTGTTGGAATTCGTAATCGTAAGCATTAAGCATCACTGCCCAACGCTGAACCCTGGCGGCTGCCATCTGCGGTATTCCTTTTTTAGGGCCAAAAATCCAAACTAAAGCCTTCTGATCAGACTGCAGTATGAATCGCTGACCATAAACGTATTCATGAAACCGTTTCACTCCCCAAGCCACGCTGAGCGCTTCCCGGTCAAAATGCGAGTAGCCTCTTTCCGCTTGAGTGAGTTTACGTGAAGCGAAAGCTATCGGCCGTGATTCACCGTTTTTCATGACATGCATCAGGCACGAGCCTATTCCGTAGGGTGAGCCGTCACAAACGAGTTTGAGCTTTAATTTCGGATCGTAATGAACCAGAACTTTTGATTTAAGAAATAATTCTTTTACTTTACTCACGGCTCGGTCGCATTCTGCCCCCCAAACCCATTTCACACTTGGGCTTAACAAACGTGTTACTGGTGACAGAATATGAGCGAGATTCGGTAGATATTTTGAGTAATGGTTTACAAAACCCAGAAAGCTCTGTAGCTCTTGAATACATGTTGGGTTAGGAGCGTTTGTGACTGCTTCGATAACCTCAGGGAGTGTATGCAAGCCTTCTGCATTTATCATGTGGCCTAAATATTTTAATTCAGGCCGCGACAGTTTGCACTTCTCGATCCTAAGTTTGGCTCCTGCATCTTGTAAAGCATTTAACAGTTTATTTAACGATTCGTCATGCTCACCCCCCTTCCCGCTCACCAGGATGTCATCATAAAACGGGAGACATTTGGGGATTTTACTGGTGACTTGAGTCATTACCCTCTGGAAAATTCCAGGACTGGACGCCAGGCCCAGGGGTACACGAAGCCATCTAAACAAACCCAGGGGTGTATTTATTGTCAAAGCTTCTTGTGACTCTTTGTCGAGTTCAATTTGCAGAAATGCATCCTTAAGATCGATAAGGGAAAAAGTGTCACTGCCTGCTAATTCACTGAATAATTCTGCGGCCGTGGGAACTGGATAGTGGTCGACTTCGAGTTGAGGGTTCACGGTGGTTTTATAATCACCAATCACTCGGATTTGACCATCCGCTTTGTGAACTATGACGATCGGCGTAGACCACTGAGAAGTTTCCACAGGCTCTAGAATTCCAAGGCCAACCAATCTACGAATTTCTTGGTTAACCTTTTCTTTGAGTGCTAACGGAACCGGTCTTACACGACTGTACACAGGCTTGGCATCAGGTTTTAAATGAATTTTGGCTTTAAAATTCTTAAACTTACCCATGCCTTCAGAAAATAGCTCCGGGAAACCCTTCACTATTTCGGAAGTGTCAACTGGCGTAATGCTAGTTTTAATTTTCTTAACACTTTTCTTAGGTTTCACTTTCGTTTGTAGGTCGTAAAAAGGATGGAAATTAACTCGAAAAATAGAAAGCCAATCCTTTCCCATTAATGCAGGTTTATATAATTTTGAAACTAACGCATCCAAATGTTCGATTTGACCTTGAACTTCAACCTTCAGACTTACAGTGTAAATCGTGTTCTCAATTCCGTCAGTGTATGAGTGTATCGAGTACGGACTGAGTTTTAAAGGACAGTCCGCAAAATATTTTTGATGCCACTCAATAGGGATAATGGATGCATCTGCCCCGGAATCAAGTTCCATTTCTAGCTTGACACCATTTAGGCAGACTGGCATTTTCCATTTATGGATTTTCATAGAATTAACTACTACTATTATTTTGTTGGTTTGTAGGGGAATTGAAATCTGGTCCGCAGCCTGACTCAGTCCAAGAGTATTATTTTTCAGTACAAGATAGTCATTGTCTGAATCGTTATCAGACCCGGAACCAGACTCTGAATTTTCGGCTTCAACATCCTGGCCTTCTTCACTATCACTTTCGCTATCGCGTTCGAGTTTGTTGACGCGTTTTTTGTAGCTATACTTTTGTTTAGTGTTCGGCCTAGCCTTAAAATTTGTGCTAGAACTTGCTTTAGGGTGGTCGAGTGATTTTAAAGTTCTATTCGAATGACTAGCTTTTCGGCACACGGCTTTTAAATGGCCGACAGTGTGGCAACGGCCACAAGTATAGTCTCGATATTTACAACGTGTTTTCACGTGGCCATTTTTGCCGCAACAATAGCAAATGAAATCCTTAGTGGATTTAGGCCTACTTGATGTTTTGCCCGATTTTTTAGCTACGTAGTTAACAGCTCTAGAATGGCTTCTCAAAACGCTTTGGTCTGTTTCAGCAGATTTTAAGGATAAAGCTAAGGATGTTGTAGCCTTTAAATCCAGAGTCTGCTTCAACAACTCGCGTTGAATGACTTCTGATTGGATCCCCCCAATTAGGCGATCCCTAATCATTTCGCTGTTAATGTCTTTAATTTTTGCGAAGTCACAATACTTCGTCATTAGCTTTAAGGCAGCTAAATATTCCCCGATACTCTCATCTGATTTTTGCGATCTTCTAAAGAATTTAACACGCTCAGATACCACTGAGGGCACTGGCTCAATGTCGTCTAAAACTTTTTTAACGAGCTCATCAAATGTTAATGAGTCGGGCAAATCAGGTGAGAGGATATTAAGAATTCTATCAAACATTTTCTGGCCCACAGATGCCATTAGAAAATTAACTTGCTTGGTTGCTGGTATTTCTTTAGCTAAAAAAAAGTAACGAATTCGGCTGGAGTATTTCTCCCATGTGTCAGACTCGCAATCGAATTCCGAAAATAAACCAGCGGTTTTAGACGAACCCATGTTGACGTCGTCTTCACTATCACTAGATTCAAAATTTAGAATTAAATTAGAACTAGCTTCATTTACGCTTGCGTTCACTACTGAATTATTTTCAGTTTCACTTTCACTGCTAACTTTAGCAGTTACAGGTGGTTTGCTACCGACACCTGTCTTTGGCATAAGCCTACAAAATTAAATTAAATTAAATTTAATTACAATCCTGTTTAACATGCAAGGATTAAACTGGAGCACTCAAGACTACCGGTCACTTATTTAAACACAGAAATAAATCAAGCTTGACTGTAGCCTACCTAGTTGTATAAATTAACTGCCTACAAGTTAAATTTAAAGGGACTAGGCTTAAAAAAAAATGTTTTACGTTCACCATTTGCAACGTTTTACAAAACAACACTTCTGGCCTAAGCCTCAGCACAGACCAGATTTCACTAAGTTTGAGCATAAACCTACGGTGTTAAATTTTACACCGGCACACACTAGCCCGAATATGGGCAATGGCACAATCGAATTTACAAGGGTTAATTTAGCAGCGCATTTTTCGAACCTTCAGGTTTATAGTACTGCCTGTGCGGACACGCCAGTGCGTCGCTCTAGAACACTGCCAAGGTAAAATTAACCATAATAAATCCAATTGCCCACTTCGGTTCTAGTTGTTAAGGTACTAAATTTAACTATTATCATTTCGTACCACACAGCACTACCACGTCAAAATAACACTGTTTGAAAAAGTTTAAACTCTGTAGGAATTCAGAGCACTAATTTTCATTGCCAAAATGAAAAAAATTTGCAACTTACCACAAATATGGAGCAAAGATGTGGTTGAAGACCTATCAGTTTAAGCTTAAGTTTTTAAAGATTACCAAAGGTACCGGACTCGTCGCCAACTGTGATGTCCTTGGCGGGGACACACCTTAGCCCAGCGTGGGCACCAATGGTAATAAACACACGGACTACCAGAGTGTAGGCTACAGCTGATAAGACAGCGAACTTCCTGTTTACTGCTCTTTAAATACAGAGAAGTCATGTGATACACTTAAGACAATATACAATTATGGAACAGCTTATTTAGTGGTTAAAGGGTTATCTTGGTAGGGTTAACATATAGACATGAAATTGATGGCTGCCATTGTGGAGCACACAAGTGACGACTCCACAGAAGGGAAAGCCGTTATCTCCAATGGATTGGTGCATTTACAAAAGTCTCTGCGCACACCATGTCGTCACGCAGCCTTACATTGTTCTTGTATTGTTCTTCCATCGACCTCAGTGACATGCACGGGGGACGCATGGGGGGGGGGGGGCCCCCTGCCCCTGCCCTTTTTAGAAACAATACCTTTTTTGGAAAAAAGCCCTTTGTTGCACGTTTTGAAGGAAAAACGTTTTTTTGCACGTTTTGAAGAAAAAAACAAGTTTTTCTGCACTGACAAATGCTGGTGGCAGCGAAGAAAAGGGCCTAGAACCCTAAAAAGGGCATAAAGAAAGCCAGAAAGGCCTAGAAAGGGGTCCACAAATGGTCAAAAACAGAGTGACACGCTAAAAAAAAAAGTCCCTAGAAAAAAACATACTTCAGCATGCCCTTTTACTGAAAGTTGCCCCTGCCCTTTCGGATATCTGTGCACGCTACTGATCGACCTTAACGTCTGGGCCCCAGTCAGTCGAACTGCATTTTCCCCATGGCGGTGAAAGATACCACCGCTTGTCGTAGAAATCTTCCACAACGTAAGACTGCATTTCCTTGAATCGCACTAAATCCATTTAAATAGTGTGCGGCTAACGTTGACTGCTTCACTGGGACAATTCAATGCAGTGATGGCCTACATATTAAGGAACGTATCACGTTACCAATTTCTACTTTCCGTCTCAGTTACAAATCTCAGATGAATTTTAGTCTAGCAGCCGTCGCAAATCGCCAAAGGATTTGGTGAAAATATTTCACACGAAGACTCAAACAGCTGCGTGCATTAAAAGCGAAAGTGGATTCTGGGGGTACTTATCATTGGGTTTCACATGTCTAACATTTCACCAAATCTGGTACGGCACAATCCGACTTACTATTTTTGCGATTTTATATTGATGTAAGCAGTGTCGGATTGGGAGGGGTCGGGCCTCCCCGGGAATATAGTGTATAACGGATCTGAGGTGCTTCGCCGAGGTGGGGGGAAGTGGGGGGAGAGGGGTGTTTGGGGAGGCGCCTCAAGCTTTTTATAACATCTCCGGGAATTTGAAGCGCTTCGTTGCATATTAGGGTTCTAGGCCCTTTTCTTCGCTGCCACCCGCATTTGTAGGTGCAGAAAAACATGTTTTTTCTTCAAAACGTGCACAAAGGGCTTTTTTCCAAAAAAAAGGTATTTTTTTCTAAAAAGGGCAGCCCCCCCCCCCCCCCTGCTTCTCCCGTGCATGTCACTGAGGTCGATGGAAGAACAATACAAGAACAAAGTAAGGCTGAGTGACGACATGGTGTGCGCAGAGACTTGTAAATGCACCAATCCATTGGAGATAACGGCTTACCCTTCAATGCAATCACGTGGTTTATTTGGAAACCTCCCCCTCCCTCGTTGTGGTTACTTGCGTTCGAAAGCTGAACCCCCTCCCCCTCCCCCACCCCACTCCCTGGATGACCACATGGTTTTAGAATGGGCCCTAAGCATCAGTCGCTCCTAACCAAAAGATGTTAAATTGATCAGTTTGCATTGAATTACAATTGTCGACTCGGCTTATAACATCTCCGGGAATTTGAAGCGCTTCGTTGCGTACTAGTGATGACATTTTCATGGGAATTCATTTAAAATTATAAAAAATGTGTTTCTTTGAGGGGAACTTGGGCACAGCCCTGTACACTAGAGTATTTTAAAGAAATCGGCATGAATTTGAAGCGTTTTACTGTAACTTGAGAGATGAAATTTTCATAGAAATTCATTTGGAATTTTTAAAAAGTATCTTTCAAACAAGGGCCTTAGTTTGTCTGTGTTTTGGGAAGGGGGGGAGAGGAGGAGGGGGAGGGTGAATTCCGGCACGCTGCCCTGTAAGCAAGCGTGTTTTAAAGAAAGCAGCGTGAATTTTAAACGTTTTCATGCAACATAGGGATGCAATCATTCGTATGAAATTTGTGTACGAACAAATTTCAAATAAAAAAATTTAATAAGGGCCTCCCATAGTTAGGGCCTTTCCGAGTATCCCCGGGTTGCCGGGCGGACCAATCCGACACTAGGCACGATAACACACATTTTATATGAAGTGGTGTTGCATTTTTCAAAAAACCTTTAACCCCTTCAAAGCCAGTACCAAAAATCAGGCATACAGGTGCTGAGCCAGATTGTTGCTTTGCAGGGAAGCGCACATACAATAATTGTTAAAATGGATACAAATAATTGTTAAAACACCTAAAAAAACTGAAATGCAATTACCTTTACTTGGACTTGTGCCACTGAGCAAAATGGGCTTCACAACATAATCCAGGTTTTTCTGGGCATGCAGGACTTTTGTTTCTTTTCTAATGTTAGTCTGCTGGCAGACTCTGCACCGTTTTGGTGGACGGTTTTTTTTGCTCTTTTTGTTTTTATGTACTGGTGAAACATAAGGCGTCGCTTCCACAAAACAAGAGCCTCATCAATTGCAAAGTTTTCTCCTGGATCTACAAGTGTCATACTTGTTTCTCGTAGATACGTTAGGTACGGTTCGAGTCTGGTCAATGGTGCACTTTTTTTTACAATAGCTTGAACCGAAAAGTGCAAAAATTTCATAATGGTTTCAAATCTATTACGACTCATTAGTTTTTTGTTGAAAATAGAGGAACCACAAACTAGCAAATTTGTCGACCAATACATGGAAATTTTTAGCAAACGATGTACTCCCATAACAAACAGCAGAACAAAAAAAACGTACATTTCATCAACAACAACAACACGCCATTTTGAGGCCACAAAAGCGTCGCCTTTGCTGCAGATTTTCGGCGAAATAAATTTCAGCTTGTTTGTTGGTCTTCGTGCATAAATAACTCACTACTTACGTACTAAAAAGTATTCAAAACATGTTGTACTATCTAAACAGTCTTCAGTACCTACTGCCGGATGAATATCATAATCGTTGCTAAATTTGGGAAGCTCAGATGGGCGAACATCGGCGAATGGGTCAGTCACATACGCCCAACCCTCAGCCGGCGAACGAGCGTCATTTTGTTGGTTTTCATAATCATTGTAACTGTCTGAACAAGATGACAAACTGCTGTCTGAATCACTTACGTCTTCACTGTCACTCGGATCATAATCCTCATCACTTGATTCAGCCACATCCGACATAATTCTGAACAAGTGTCGTGTTGTTTACAAATATCGTCGTAACAATTAGGCCTATCGCTTTCTCACTCACGTGAAACGCGACGAGCCGGGCGTCGGCCGGCAAAGCTAAACAGCGCGCCTATTTTCTTGCATCATTTTCTGATTGGATCCAGACTGACACGTGACTTATGACGTCACTAGATTGGTTGCAGTAAAACCTGGAATCTACCACGTATGGCCAACAAATTTCTGGCGTCTGCTTTGGCCGAGCCAGGTCTGACTGCTTTGTGGAAGGCTCAGTGTCTTGTGCGACGTACGCATGTACGTCGTGGCGTGCTGCATTGTTTCATTCATGACGTACGCATGTACGTCACTGGCGTTGAAGGGGTTAAGGTGTTATTTTTATTAAGTATGGGGAGGGGGGTGGCTATGAGCCACGTGGTTTTTTTTAGGGGGGGGGGGAGGTCCAATATCTGACCATAGATGACCACATTGAGGAAGGGGGTAAAATTGGCTTAAAAACGGCCTCGTGGGTTTTGAATGTGCTCCTAACCCGATTGTGACTTAATTTACATCCTTTTATTTCTTGGATGGTGTTTGTACATGATGGTCTCCCCCGTTACGGTTCGTGGGGGGTACTAAACGACTAAGTATTTAGATGCCTACCGTTAATTAAAATCCCCTCTTTATCAGGTTTTAAAATAACCTGCTTTACCGTATAAAATTATACTTCGTTGAACAACATGTAATATTATACTATGTTGCACGACTGTGCTTATGCGGCAGCACTTGGCGAGTATGTTTATTGCATTACCAGTTGTGCAATTTACGTTTACATTACGCATGTGAAATGTTTATTTTCTGCATGTAAATATTTTCATCATATCAAACACCAAAACTGGTAAAAGAGGCCGCCAAGTTCCGAATGGTTCGGCCCTTCAAAGGAGTGATATCAACACACCAAAACATTCCCCAAGTTAATCGCACCGCTTAATAATACGAAGGTTAAATGAAAACTAGAACATTGCTACTTTCGGTAGCAATGTTCAAATTTTCATTTAACGTTCAAAGTATTATTCGGTGCGATTAAGTTGGCGACTGTTTTGGTGTGCTGATATCACTCCTTTGAAGGGCCGAACTATTCGGAACTTGGCGGTCTCTTTTTACCAGTTTTGGTTTTTTATATGATATCACTCCTTTTTTTTAATCGTGTATTGACTCAACTCCACTACCGTGCAGATGAGTAATAAAGTGCCACGTCAAGAAAAAATTGTTTTTCAACAATTTGCTACTACCTTTTGCCTATAGGCCGAACCATTCTCAACTTAGTCACCTCTTTATCGACTTTTGGTTTGGTTTTAATTTTGTTGTAATTTGTTGTATTTAGTAAGTTTTGGTGTGTTGATATCACTCCTTTGAAGGGCCGAGCCACTCTCAACTTGGTGGCCTCGTTACCAGTTTTTGGCTTTGTTTATTTTGGTTTATTTTTACACTTGGTTTATTTTTCGTGAATTGGACGTGAATACAATTTCTTTGCAACGTTGTTTAGATTTATCGTGATACACTAGTGTGTGCGTAGGCACGTACGTCAGTATACACGTTCTCATTGTCGGAACTTTGGCCGTCCAATGAGAGATGATGCCGACAATACTAAGAATGGTTATAACAATATTTTCGTACTTAAGCGCCCTCCCACGCCCTCCCTGTTATGCCCCCAGGCTCCAAACCATAAAAGGTATGCAGTTTGTATTGTAGTGCACCCATTCGTCCAATTTCATAGCTGGAAGCCTTCCCGTTATCTCGGAATCGATGAATAATCACCCTGTGTGATTTAACATGGGGATGAGCGGACTAGCTAGCTAGTTAGTAACACATTTTCAACGTTATTGAGGGACAGATTTTGCATTGGAAGCAGCATAGCTGGCATTCAAACACGAGTTAATTTTCGTCAGGTTGGTCATTGCTCTTGATTTCAACACAATTTAAGCTTTTGTACCGCATGATTATTTTTCCCCAAGTACCTGAAATGTGCCCAACTATGCTTCAAGATATAAGACACTGACGCAATGGCGTCGCGCTACAATGGTTTACAACCTCGACAATTGAATTGATGTGATGTTTGTTGTGATGTTTGTTGCCTAACTTGGCGCGACACACTAGCGTGTGTCTAGATAACATGTTCAATTGACAAGCTAAAGTTAAGTCCGGAGGATATAGCGATGTTTCCTTTAGGATTCTTACATCAACGTTAACAATGACACGATGTTTCTTGTCATTGAGCCTCGTTTTGTTGGCTATTATTGTTCTACAGTTCTTGTGTTTCTCGTCAGATTCCCGAAGTTAAGCAGCATTGGGCTGGATTGATACTTGGGTGGGTGACCGCCTGGGAATCTGGCTGTTGCAGACATAGGGCCTTAGGGCTTCGGGCAGATGACCAGGAGTGGTTAACGCTCGTTAAACCCTTTAAACCCTTTGTGTTTCTGTGGTTTCACTGGATAGACTTGTTGCTGAGGCAAAACGTGGGTAGCCTTTCAGGCAGACTCTGGCCTCATGTGAAATAAAAGTTTTTTCCCTTCACGCATTTCGTCAGTTATAATTTCGTTGGTCTCCGTGACCGTGCAGATCCCAGGGCCTCAACCGGTCATGTTTAAATTCAGTATTAAAGTAATTTTCACACAGGGTGACATAGTCGCATAGCTGCCTAAAATTCAAAGCCTTTTTGATTTTGGAAAATATTTTTAGTATCAAGGCTTTCTTCATTCTTGAATAAAATTTTAATTATTTTATTTTGTAGCTTTTGCAGCAAAATAAAATAAGAGTGTGTTTCGCGCATAACCATAAACGCTCGTATAGTATTGACTCCTTCTAATTTTATTATTAAGAATATTTTTAATCCTATACAAACAAGGCATCATTTGCCTCAATTTAGTAATTAAGTTCTGTATATGCCATTTTAATCTTCCACTTACTGGTAATAATCATTCTGAGGTATTTTGCCTCCCTAACTTCACACAATTTTTTGCATTTTGATTTATTGTATCACAGCCATTTTTGTGGAAGAAAATATTTAATTCTAGGTCAGTTTTCCTATGTGAGGAGCGTGTAGGTACTGATAAGTTTCCTTTGCCAACATTAATGTAAACCTCATTATAACCATTCCATTTAACAACATAATTAAATTCATTCTGTAATTGTTTTATCACAAGTTCATACGCCATTCCGACTAACTAAAACAATATCATCCACAAAAAAAAAATTTTCCAGCCTGTAATTTCCGTCATTAATAATATTGATATAAATAATGAACAGCAGCGGTCCGAGTACAGATCCCTATGGTATTCCACATTCAATTCTTTTCAATTTCACTAATGGTCGCCTTAATTTTAGTAGCCGCAGTTGTTTCAGCTAAATAATTCTTCAAAATGTTGTGAATTTTTCCAATCAGCCCCAGCTTGTAACGTTTATTTTTATTTTGTGATTGAAGTGTCAAATGCCTTCTGCAAATCAATGACAATGGCTCCAACAAATTTATCATCATTTAGGGCGTTTGAGATTGTATCATTAATTTTCTTTAAATCCTTACTAGTACCATATGATTTTATAAATCCATACTAATTTTTATTTAATTTCTTATTATTGTTTGCAAAATTTGTAATTTGATTAGAAAATGCTTTTTCGATAATCTTATTAAATATGGCAGTAAAGAAATTTGCTTGTAGTTATTTAAATCCTTCTCTATCTCCTTTTTAAAAATTGGTGTAAGTACGTACCTGAATCTTAAACTTATTTGGCCAAACATCATAATCAATAATTTTTTAGATGAGTTTCGAGATCATAATTGCAGTATTAAATTTTGAAGTTTTAAAATGTTTCAAATAAAACGCATCAATACCTGTCACCTGAGTAACTTTTATATCGTCAATGATTTTACAAATTCCCATAATAGAACTAGGAATAGAACCCGTAGAATTTCGAGCATTCAAATCCTTTCGTGTTTCTTCAGCTTTCATTTGCATATCCTCATCAAAACCCCCGTTACTGTTTTTTTTTTAATCCTATTAACAATTTCTAAATAATTTGTTAAACTTGTTGCACAGGTTTTTTTTTTATACTACCACCACTGAACATTTGAGGATAACAATTGTCAATACTAAAAGTTTTCGTTTTGCCTGACAAGTATTTGTTGTTCTCCAAATATTTCTGGCATCATTTTTGCTATGATTAAATTGGTTTTTGTAAAAATATAGGTTTGCCCTATTCTTAAAAAAAAAGTAATTATTCATCTTTTCAAAGTTCTTATTTTTAACGACAGCAGACCATAAGTCATTTTTTTTTGTTAATTTGCCTAGTTATGTGTAATTAGTATCGTTGAAAAATAGAGTCCTGCATAGGAAACCTTTTATGTCGGCTTCCTCTTCCACAATTTCGATTTTTAGCTCCAACGAATGTACATTTCTAGTTGCCTTGAAAATATCCATTACCTTTTTTATAGCATTCTCCTTCTCAAAATGCTGTTCAATCTAGAGAAATTAAATCGAAGATGTCCTTCTGTTCGCTACTGTGCAGCCTACTTCATATAAAAGCCAAAGCAGAGAGGTATGCTCGCCTTTTCTTCTCTAGCCACCGTGCTGTTCACTTCGTTCCCAATGCGTTCCTCATTCTACGTTCCGCATTCCCTCGGTATGCCGTTCCCATGCCACGTGCTAAAGGGACGCCGAAGGATGGTTCATCGTCCCGTACCCCTCGTTCTGCGTCCCCTCAGACATGGCCAGTTGTGGACAATGTTGAAATTCTTGAACTGACAACGGAACAGGATTCGTTGGAACAAGCGCTTCCACCCCCGAATCCCTTTCTTTACGAGCCATCCCCGCCAGTACCCTGCGACACTGCAGCTACGTCCCCGATTCCCTGTAGCCAGCCTCCGCCGGTACGGGACCTGCGTTTCCTTTCCGAAGAGCTCTCTCGAACAAAGGAATGGCATGCTTGCCTTAAACTCCAACTCAAAGCCCGAAAAGTTGCTGCTAAACTGGCCTCCTCTGTGGGACCGCAACTCACACCTCTGGACTTGTCTTCACATTCCTCCCAGCCTTCGATAACTGGACGTTCTGCCACTCAGCGGACCGACGATCCACTCACCTCGTCCCAAGTGCATACTCTTATGGACTCTTCCCTCCAAACTTTTAAACGGAAGGCACCAGTCTCAGCATATACTTCGTCTTGGCTTGATTCCATCCCTAAACGCCACCGTCCATCTATTGATTACGCTGGTCCCTCTACCGTTCCGGATAACCCGCCTCCACGTTCCGTTTTGCGAGATCCTTTGCCGACTACACCCGTTCCTCTTGCGGACGACGACTTTGATTCTTATTACTCACCTGACCCGTCCCTTTCAGATCATCCTGGCCCTACATTCCAGGGGGATCCTGATCCCTCGGAGATCCCGCTTCCTGAACTGTTAAAGACTGGTGAGGGGATCATTCCGGACTGCTTCCTATACAAGCCTTTCTCTACCTCCGACCCAGTCTCCAAGAACCATGGCCTTGCGACCTGCGACAGTCAACAACACTTCTCACCACATTACTCAGGACCAGCAGCGTCCTCCTTGGTAACAGAACGCCTCTCGAATTCGATAAAGATCCACCTCCACC
>JAHWFP010006069.1:9914-30016 GCA_023313725.1 Lithobius niger
CTCTGCGGTCCTGCTCTCATTTCCGGATGCGAATGCCACTCATGACCCGAAAGCCGCCACGAATGCGAATGCTGAAGGCTCTACGAATGCGAATGCAAACACAGAAGGCACTACGAATACGAATGCGAACACTGAAGGTACTACAAATGCGAATGCGCACGCTACGGCTGACACAGTTTCTGTTGATGCCACGGAGAATGCGAATCCAAACGCTCCAACCCGCAAAAAGAAGAAAAAGAATTCGGGTGACCGTCCCAAAAGCTCCTCTCTCCCGACACCCGACGAAATCTCGCCGCTACAAGCTGGCCAACGTTCCCCGGCTTCAAGCGCCAATCAATCAGACGTGGACGCCGAATTCCTCGAAACCAAGGAAGCTTACCGCAAATTAAACGAATGCGTAAACGCAATCAACGCAGCCACTCGATTTGTCATCTTGTTCCTCCCGCACTCCTTCAGTTTCCGCTTCAACCTACAAGAAGAGAACCGCTGACTGGGTAGCATCGACTTCCTCAAACTGCACGTCAAAAAAAAAATAAAAGACCAAGCATTCGCACCAACTTCCTCCTCTGGCCATCGATCCAATCCCTGACAAGGAAGATGAGGACTCAACAGTAGACACAGCATCACTCCTCAACTTGGTCACCAAATCCAACACGAATGCGAATGCAAATCCTAGTGGAACAAAAACGAACGCGAATGCTCCTAACCCGAATGCGAATGCATTCACACCAACGATGGCGAATGCATTCACACCAACGAATGCGAATGCAAATAAACCAACGAATGCGAATGCTCCTAATGCAAATGCATTCACACCAGCGAATGCGAATGCATTTACACCCACGAACGCGAATGCGTTTACACCCACGAACGCGAATGCGTTCACACCAGCGAATGCGAATGCATTCACACCAACGAATGCGAATGCGACTTTATAAATCCGTCATCTCGCTAAACCCAACAGCATCCATTCGCTCATTCGTTTCCCTTACCTCAGGGGACACCAACATTCCTCTTCATGAACACACTATACCAAACTGCTTTCTATACAAGCCCTTCAAACTCCAGGATGTCCTGGGAGTCAACGGAGGTTAACCACAGGATTCGGCTACGCCCTCAGAGACAAGAATGTGAAACAGCAGGTACTGTTACCCAGACCACAGTGCAGGGGTTTCGCCGCTCGCTTGCAACAGAAAATCTTCTGCCCTATTTAAAACGCCCGTTTTAGGATGCGGTATTAGAGGTTCACAGCCCTTCCGTAGTCCTACCACCGTAACGTGGTGAAACTGTATTATTATTATTATTATTATTATTATTATTATTATTATTATTATTATTATTATTATTAACAGCAGCCTTTACTCAGCCAGTCAACAACACGTCTTACCTGTGTCTTGCGTAACGGGGGAACCATTCCCGGACGATGGGAACCCCTCGAACTGGACAAAGAACTACCACCACACAGACCAGGAAGGGAATCCTCCTCCTTCAGGCCAACCGGAGGCAGCACAGCAGCTCCAAAGAACTTCGACACCTACCCGGAATGCGAATTCCTTACATCCATGAACTTTGGAACAGGCCTCTTCCTACCAAAGAAAACAGAAGTACCAACTTCCGCCCTATTCGACACCAACAAGTGCATAAGACTGGGCCTTCGAGCAATTTCTCAAGCCGACGTCCTCTACACGGCCAACGTCCTATGTCTTCCAACCCTTCCGAGCAAGAGATAACGAATCTCCTAAACCTACTACCACAACTCTTTCAGAAGACAGGTTTTGCGACTTACCACGCGCTAAACGGGCTAACTAGAGCCTTCTTCAACATTACACTTCTACTTCGTGACACTGCACTTGCGACAACTTCAAACTTAAACGAATCTACCAGATTCAAACTGACGAACCTCCCTCTAAATGAAACAAGCTCTCTCTTCCATGGGCTAATCCCCACTTTGGCACCCCACCTGGACGTTGGCAAAAAAAAAAAAACCTTTCAAGGGAAGAGGAGCTGTCATCAACAAAGTTTCTCGTCTCGTTCATAACCTAGCATGTAACGAGACACACCACAGCCTCAAGTGGCACTGCCCGTCTCAATCGTAACTTGGCACGTGACGAAACACTGCTTCGCCCACATCTCGTCTCGATCGTGACTAACATGCTCACGTTCCGATTGAAGCTCTTCCAGACACAGCTGTCATCAACCGAGCTCCTCGTCTTGTTCGTAACCTGGCATGGAACGAGGCACAACGCAGCCTCAAGTTGCACAGCCCGTCTCAATTGTAACTTGGCACGTGATGAGACACTGCTTCACCCGCATCTCGTCTCGATCGTGACTATCAAACTCACGTTCCGAGTGAAGCTCTTTCAGACACAGCTGTCATCAACCAAGCTCCTCGTCTCGTTCGTAACCTGGCATGTAACAAGACACACCACAGCCTCAGTTGCACAGCCCGTCTCAATCGTAACTTGGCACGTGACGAGACTCTACTTTGCCCGCATCTTGTCTCGATTGTGACCAACCAAATTTACGTTTGTAGTGAAGCTTTTCCAGACACACACTGTCATCAACCCGGCTCCCCGTCTCGTTCATTACCCGGGACGTAATGAGACACAACGAGACGGCACGTAACGTGGCGCCAATTTGGACAACCCATCTTAATAGTTAAGCACGTAAGGAATTGCCCAACCCATTGCACCCCTCGCAAGGTGCGAACCGCCAAAAATATCTTTTCCTGACCTCCTCAAGAAGCAACAGCCCCATGACTGTCTTCTTCTTCAACCTGAAATAAAATTATTATTCTCCCCCCTCCTCCCCGGATGGGGGACGAATAGGAATCATTCGCCCCACCCAATTTCGGTGGTTACTCAGAATCATCATGCCTCACGGAACTAAAATTGAAGAATGGGACAACGAATTTTTCCCTAACGGGAGCTAAACATCACCCCATTGGCCAACTCGACACTAACGGAAGTAAACTGACAACCTCCTCGCACAAAGGAACTGGAACCACCCCATGGTCACAGTGTGTCCCACGAAGCATTCGCACTAACACTTCATTAGCCAATCACCTGTCAGCGCATTCGCATCCACTCCGCACGCATTGGCACCGCACATATTGGCAACTGCATTCACATCCGGATCCGGGTTTGAAGAGGTGGGTATTTAAAAAAAAACTTTGTTGTAGTTTTTCAAAGTCCCTTAGGCCCTATGTTGTTAACCTTGGTAAATGACTGTTACACCTAAAATTTCAGCTCATTTCAACAATTCTAAACCCCCGCACACCTCAATCAAAGTTTCTTTGTTGCCAAAACATCTTGACCTGATAATTTAGCATTACATTCCTCGAATGTGATGTTCCCCTGGAGGTTTCTTCCGGTGCACAGGCGCCTGCTTGCATGTCCCTACTGCGCATGTGCGTGGCAGTACTCCCTTATAAAAGTTACAGCTCACCCGCTATCGGCATTCATTTTCCTCCAGAGGTGTCTCCACGCCACCTCGCGCCGGAGTTACACAGCTTTCGCACGGAAAATTGGATTCTACCCATGATGGCCGCCGCTTTCGAAGCTCCCGCTTCGCTTGCCGCTTCCTCTCATGCTCTCCTTCGTCCGCAAGGCTCTACTTTCACCCTCGGCAACCGCTGGATCACCGCCCTCGACATCGCCGCCGTCGGCCCGATCCCTGCTGCCTCCTTCATCCAAGCGCCGCGTACAAGTGTCGACGTCTTCTCAGACATTCCCTTGCAACCCGGCCAGCGCACCCCACCAGCTGAACCAATGGATCTGTCGGCCCTGCAAGCCGTCTTTCAACGGGCGAAAGTCATCTACCGTGAAGTCAAGAAATCGCTTCATCGGGCCACGGCAGCTTCCCGCTCGCCTGCCCGCAACTCTCCTTTGGACCTGTCGTCCAATTCTTCCAGGAGAGGCCGAAGCGTCTCCCGTAGCGAAGTTCGTGACATCGTTCAAGAAACAGTTCGAAAGTTGCAAGACAATCCCATGCTGCCCCCTTCTTGCACTTCCTCTGCCCGACATGCCCAGACGCAAGATTGGATCACTTCGATCTCTAGCCACGGCTCCCGCAAACGAGGCTCAACGGCTCCCGCTGTCACTCAAAAGAAGCGTAAGTCAACTTCGCCCTCTCGTCCGGAAATCTCTCCTGCAGCCGACCCCTCGGCTACTGCTGGAATCCCGTCACCTGCCGTCCCGCTTTCGTCCGCCAGAAGGATCTACTTCCCGGACGATGCCGCTGACGATCAGTCTCTTCCGCTGGCCTCGGAGAAGAAACCGTTAAAGCAACCGTGCCCGACTGCTTCCTCTTCAAGCCCTCGCAGTCGGCTGACGCTCCCGTGATCAACCGAGGGCTGAAAACTGGTTTCGGCTTTGCCCTCATAGACAAAGACACCAAACCTCGCAACCTTCTAGGACAATCCACCACGCTGTTAACCTGCCTCCTTCGGAATGAAGGCTCCCTGCTCGGTGTAGCAGCGCTTACAGGGTCTCGAGGTGCCTACTGTCTATAGCACCGACATCTGTTGTAGTTGCGGTTATTTTAGAAGAAATCATAAGTGGCGGAAAAACAGCATAGCGTGTCTATTGTACGGTTAGGAGAAGAGCGTCTGCGTCCTAACTAAACTTTTATGATCTATCTAATCATGGTTTGCTGCCACCACGATGGGTAGTTAATTTAATTGCCTACTTCGGAGTTACAATAAAAATGATTTGTAATTATTTAACCCTTGCAAATTAAATCGGACTCGGAAGTCAAACTGTCGTTTAAAACTACTTTCTTTTGAGTTTAATAAAACATGACAATTTATCGTACAACAATTCGTAACTAGTTGGTTACCTGAATAAAACTTAAGCTTTTAAAGAAAGCACACTTGATTTACAATAAATCGGCAAATTGAACAAAAATTAAGTTCACTTACAATTTGGACTAGAAAAGTCGGTTTGAGTTATCACAACTCTCCGAGTTACATAATGACCCTTGCACATGTAAAACAGTCTTTGAAAGAAATTAGCAACCCTGGACTAACGTCAATCGATCTATCTCACTGAATCAAGATTAGTATTATATGGAAACAACCATTTGAGTGCTCTGCCTCAACGATAATACACGCGATATCTTGATGATCTTTGGATTATTTAATGAACACTAAGTTCATGTAAATAAGAAAAAAAAAGCCGGTTTTTAGGAAGGGGACCTTAAACCCTTAAATTATGAGAGTCCTTGACCAGAAATGCCGATGGCATTTTGACTACCCATAAGTTCAAATGCTAGAGATTAAGTTTAAACTTAAGACTAATAATTTAGAAATAAAGTTCTAAAATAAAAAATTCAGGTTTATACTAGTTACTATCTAAGAACTACTACCTTGCCCGGCATGGCAACACTCGGACTGGACATTTCTGCTCCGACTGCCGTAGTAACCTCTAGCCTTTAAGATCTTGAGCTATGCTATCGATTTCCACTGGAGCTAAGTTTTATACCTGCTGCCTGGCTGCAGGAGGAGGGAAACCGCGGCCCTGTAGGAGAGCGAAGGGGTGGTGGAGTGGGGTAGAGGACCTCTGGAGAGGGATGGACTGGCGGCAGGCCGGCCAAGCTGTCACTCAAGCCTGAGGGAGTGAAAGCGCGGAGGGACGAAGGAGCGACGCTGCTCTGAGTGGAGGGGAAATTGAATTCTGTCTTTTGGTTGGAAGGGAATATTGGCAGCCAGCAGAGCAAAGGGAATTGCCGACTTTGGTGGCAATAGAGGCCTTAGTTTGAGTTTGGAACTCACAACAACGTGAATAGGCCTATACATTTTTGTGTGAAAACTACGATGTTATGCATCGCAACTATTGAAGGAAAAGGCTTTTACTGTACATTCGGATGAGGTTACTATGGTCGGAGCCCTGAAATAAAATACAAGATAAACACTGAATGTCCGGTAAAATAAAAATAGTTGTGTTTGCTGTTTTGAACAAGGTAGAGTCCATAAAAAGAATTTACGTTAATAATTGCTTTTATAAAAGCCTAGGCAAAAGATTAAAATGAACCAGCTTGTGTTCGAATGCTAGAACGCATTAAATTAAATGTATTATCGCAGCCGCAAATAATAACAAGAGTGCAGTCGAAGTTTTCATGGTTGCTAAAATCGTTACCTTAGTAATATAAAAACGTCGAGTACGGGTCCTCATACATGTATGTGGTTGAGTGCCGATTGGCAGCCCCTCCTACAACAACACTAAGTTAGTCGGCTTTATGCGTGGAAATAAATTCGAAATACAAATAAATTTTTACAAGTTTGGGTGGAAAACGGCGACGTGAATTGCGTGCGGCGGCGCTCAGTTTGAGCACTTTTTCAAATGACTGTAGAGTTTGAAGTAAGACGAATTTTGCAGTTCTGTTTTCACAGGATGACAGAGAAAGTTCAGGGCTATTAAACGGTGCAAACTAGAGTCGTTTTTAGTCCATTTTCCGTGGAGATACAAATTTTCAAAGTTGGAATTGTGGAAATAGCCTAACGCTCGTGAGCGCTAAGAAAAAAATATAGAGTCCCCGAGTTTATGATTTTTGGTGCCGGTTCTCCTAACCAATCTTCAGGATTTTAGGCCTCTTGCCTTTACATCGTCAAGGGCGACCCCCTCGTCCTCGACAAGGAACCACCACCTCCTCGCCCGGGCCTGAAAGCAGCTTCTTTCGCCCGCTGGACGATGGCGCCATGAACCCGAACAACTTCCGAACTTACCTGTAATGTGAATTTTTAGGCATCGAAGTGAAGATGGATTTCGGCACCGCTCTATCGATCCCTAAGAAAGCTGACATCCCAACTTCCGTCCTTTACAAAAATGACACATGCCTTTGGCTGAGTCTTCGTGCCGCCTCGCAAGCCGACGTCCTTAATACGGCGGTCAACGCCTTGTGCGAAAAGTTGTCATCGGACGCAAGTCCTGAAGAAATACGAAATGTTTCGTCCCTAATAACGCAACTTTTCAGAAAACTAGTTTTGCCACCTACCACTCTGTCAACTGGGCTACCAGGGCCCTCTTCAACAACACGCTTCTCCTCCGAATATCGCTCTCTTGTCCGCTAACAACCTGAACGTCTCCACGAAATTCCGTCTCCGCAACCAGCCGATTCACGAATCGGACACACTTTTTCGGGGCCTCATCCCTACTCTCGCCCCACTCCTTGACATCTCTAGAAAGCCCAAGCCGCTAAAGCAAAACTCCTCAGCCTCTCGTCCCTTTCAGAAGAACAGACCCGTCCAATCCCCATCCTCTCTCGGAAGATTGGAACAAGACGCCAACCCCTTCACAATCTTCCCGTCCCAACGATTCTCCCTTTCAGCCGAGAATCACGCAGCCCTTTCGGACGGACCAGCCTCACTCCCGCTCCGGCCAACACAACCAGCAGAAGCGAGCCGCCACTCCAGACCGACGAAGCCGCCACTCGTTACCAGGGGGCAGAAGCGGCGGCTTTCGTAAGAAGCAACAATGACGCCTCTCACCCTTCCTGCCTTCCAGTCGGACACGGCTTTCGTCCGGAATTCCAACCACCACTCTCTCCAACCCCGCCAAGGGAGTTTTCACCGCCGACAACACAGCTTGTTTCGATCGAAGTCTCGGAACTCCTGCGGAAGGACGCCATAAGGGAATGCCGCAAACCAGGCCCAGGCTTTTACAGCTCTATCTTCACCCGACCAAAGAAGTCAAGGAGGCTCCCGTCTGATATTCAACATGAAACCTCTCAACAGATACATCCAAAACAATCATTTCAAGATGGAAACTCTCGAATCCATCCGTCTTTCGTTCAAACAAAACGACTGGACAATCTCGATTGACCTGGAAGACGCCTACCTCCACGTCCCACTCCATCCGGCCATCACGCACCTCTTTCGGTTCATATACAACCAAAAGGTCTACGAATTCCGCTGTCTTCCCTTTGGCCTGAATGCAGCCCCCAGAATTTTCAC
This sequence comes from Lithobius niger, assembly GCA_023313725.1. Classification (NCBI taxonomy): domain Eukaryota; kingdom Metazoa; phylum Arthropoda; class Chilopoda; order Lithobiomorpha; family Lithobiidae; genus Lithobius; species Lithobius niger. The sequence continues at coordinate 17,866 of JAHWFP010006069.1, forward strand.
AACGATTCTCAAACCAATATTGGCAAACCTACACCAAAACGAAATTCAGGCCAACGCCTATCTGGACGACTGGGCCCTCAATGATCCGAATTCTCTCACACTGAAACAAAACAGAGACAAGATTATCTCCCTGTTAAACCGGCTAGGCTTCGGGGTGAACTACTCAAAATCTCGCCTAACACCAGCACAAGTCTTCACCTTTCTGGGAGCCTTTTTCGACCTCCACACAGCAAGAATCGCCCCTTCCCCGGAACGAATAGAAGACCACCACCTTCACGCTCGTCTCTTTTGGTCGAAAACAAGTTTTTCTCCTCGGGAGCTAAACTCCCTCATCGGGAAAATGGACGCAATGGCGAACCTCGTCCCCTACGGCCGATGATGGTAAGACCACTTCACCACCACCGCATAGACAACCAGGCAATCAATCAGGACCTCCCGGATGAGCAAATCCCCTTCAGTCCCAAATTTCCTCTGGACTCCCTCCTTTGGTGGTCAGATGTCGCCAACCTCACGAAGAAGCAACCTCTTCACGAGCCCCAACCCAAGCTGCTCATCTTGACGGACGCTTCAAAAACCGGCTGGGGTGCCCACCTGGGCACACAGGAAATCTCAGGCCTCTGGCCTCCATCCTGCATGGACCACATCAACTCTCTCGAGCTTCAAGCAATCCTACTCGCCCTGCAACGTTTCCTCCCAAAGATCAGAAACAAGACAATACAAGTCCAGTCCGACAACACGACTGCCTTAGCCTACATAAGGAAAGAAGGTGGAACAAAATCCAGATCTCTCCACAGCCTAAAGTCAGAAATTTTCAACCTCTGCATACCGCACAACATCACACTCCTTCCCCTCCACATCCCAGGCAACAGGAATGTGATTGCCGACTCTCTGTCACACCATAAACCGCCGACAGGCGAATGGTGCCTCAAGAAATCCATTTGCGAATCTCTCTTCACCATTTGGGGCACTCCAATGATAGACCTGTTTGCCACGAAGCACAATGCCAGACTTCTCCATTACATAAGCCCCATCCTGGACGAAACAGCAGTAGCAGTAGACGCCCTGGCATTTCTAGGGCACAACCTATTCGCCTACCTCTTTCCCCCCTTCAAGCTCCTTCCACAAGTTCTTCTAAAGATACAAGAAAGTCAGAGCTTATTCCTGCTCATAGCTCCTCTTTGGCCATCAGCAGCGTGGTTCCCACTCCTTCTAGACCTAGTAGTCGACACTCTGTAAAGAAGGCCCGTTCTTCACTAGATTTGAGAGGATACCTCAACTCAAACCATCAAAAACCTGAGGGAAACTTCGTTTACGTGTTCGTGGACCAACAACTCCCGATAGTGAAACCAAATTATCGTGAGATCGATTCCGCCAGTGAAATTGACTCGGATAGTGAAGCTGAGCAAAGTGTAGTCCTTTCCCCCGACACTACACAAGGTTTTGTTAGCCCTAAACCTGAGAGTTTAGACGAAACCATACTTGGCCCCCAAACCGATCAGTTCTCTGAGCTGTTAAACATCAACAAAACCGAATTTGCTTAGTTGCAATTAAATTGCCCAACTTTACAAACTTGCTGGAAGACTGCCGAGATTCCCATCGAGCAGCAAGATGAGAACAAACAGTTCTTCATCGAAAAAGGATTGCTGTTCCGCAAGCCCTTCCGACCTTTAGGTAAGCCGGTAATCAAGAACCAGTTAGTGATTCCTAAAGAATGTAGAAGTTTTGTGTTAGACACTGCACATGCTAATGCATGGGCTGGGCATTTAGGCCGGTCCAAAACAAAGGACAGTGTGTTATCCAACTTCTATTGGCCCCACTGTTTCACAGATATTGAAACTTACGTCTTAACTTGTTTGACTTGCCAAAAAAATGGCAAAACAGGGCAAAAGTTTGTTGCTCCCATGGTGTTAGTGCCCGTGGACGGTGAGCCCTTAAATAGATACATTGTTGATTTTGTTGGACCCATCAGGCCTACTAGTAAGGCTGGTTACAAGTATATATTATCATTGCTTGACCCCGCAACAAAATTCCCTGAAGCTGTTCCCCTCAAAGAGGCTAATAGTCAGTGTTGTTGATTCACTCCTGGTAATTTTTTCCCGACTAGGGTACCTGAGCGAGCTCCAATCCGACCTGGGCTCATGCTTCATTTCCGAACTCACAACTTTATTTCTTGAAAAATGTGAAATTAAGTGTGTGAACTCTAGTGTGAACCATCCACAGAGTAACAGCGTGGAACGCTTCCACTATACGCTCAAGGCAGTGCTGCGAGCTGTTTGTCACGAGCATCCCCACGATTGGGAACGATGCCTTCCAGGCCCCATGTTTGCCCTGAGAACTGCTCCCCATAAGATCACTGGCTTTACTCCCGCTGAGTTAGTCTACGGACGTAACCTCAAAGGCCCACTGGAGCTTGTGAAAAGCCAATGGATCGAGCCAGACGTTCATCCATCCGTCCTGGAGTACATCTTAGACTTGCTTCAAAGGTTCAAGTACTCACGGGAACTCTCACTTACGAATATTGTAAAAAGTCAAGTAAAAAACAAATCTTACTATGACATTAAGGCAGTTAAACGAAAGTTCAGGGTTGGTGATAAAGTCTTAGTACTAAAGCCAGCTAGAGCCAATAAATTAGAGATTTATTGGGATGGCCCTTGCGAAGTTTTGAAACGGTTGTCTGATACCAACTATCTCATTAAAAAGTCGTTTGGTTTGCAAAAAGAAACCGTGTATCATGTAAACCTTTTAAAGCCCTATCTGCCTAGGGAAGGTGCCAGTAATTTCACTCTCTCTGACGAACGTGATTTATATCACAAGGACCATGTCTGGACTGGCCAGCCTGGTGATGGTCACCTCACTTCTAAAGAAGCCATGTCTCTCTTTAAGAAGATCGGCGATTTAACTGAATCGCAGAAGATTGACCTACTAAATGTCTTTGACAAAATAGATGGAGTTTTTTCGACTCTGCCAGGTCAAACTGACCTTGTTGTACACGATGTTGAACTTGTTGACTCTCAAGTCAAGCCTTGCAAGTATTATCGCCACGCGAAATACGAGCGAGATCTAATTGTTACAGAGATACAGCGTATGCTCAATCTCGGCCTTATTGTTGAAACTGATTCTCCCCACGGCTCTCCTATGATAATTGTTCAAAAGGAAGATGCTAGTCCTCGCCCTGTAGCTGACTACCGTGAGCTCAACAATAACACAGTCACCAAAGACTACCCCATTCCTAATATTGAGGAATGTATCGAACGTGCCGCAAAATGGAAATTTATTTCTATCTTTGATTTGAATCGTGGATTTTGGCAAGTGCGTTTGACGCCCCAAGCTTCCTTGGCTGCCACTATCACTACTCTCATAGGGAAGTTTGCTCCCCTGATGATGAATATGGGAATGAAGAACGCCCCATTTTGCTTCCAAAAGCTAATGGATAATGTCACTCGTGGCATGGAGGAGTACGTCACCCCTTTTCAGGATGACACTGCTGTTTGTGCTGAAACATGGCCACAGCATCTCGATAATGTCTTGAATTTTCTCACTGCTGTCAAGAAAGCCGGGCTTACTGTGAATGCAAAAAAGTCGCAGGTTGCTTGCAGCAAAGCCACCTTTTTGGGTCACGAGGTGGGCAATGGATCCCGCACACCCTCTGAGGTTAAGGTCCTTGACGTGCAAAAATTTGCACGCCCCCAAACCAAGAAAGATGTCCGTTCCTTTCTGGACCTTGTTGGTTACTATCAAAGATATATTAACCATTATTCTGAAATCTGTGCTTGTCTTACAGACTCCTTGAAAAGGAAGCACCAGATCCAGTAGTGTGGGACGAGTCCAAACAAAAAGCGTTTGACTCTTTGAAAACTGCCTTAGTGACGTTTCCGGTCCTAAGGGCTCCCGACTTCAGTCGAACTTTTATTTTACAGTGCGACTGTTCCGAACGTGGCATGGGCTGCGTATTGCCCCAAGTGTTGGATGAAGACGAACACCCTTGTTTGTACGTTTCACGCAAACTTACAGCTAGGGAGCAGAATTATGGCACGACTGAAAAAGAGTATGCGTGTTTGATCTGGTCTGTTGTAAGTTACGGCCCTACATTATGGGACAAAATTTATCATCGAATCCGATCATAACCCGTTACATTGGCTCAAGCAAATGTCTGGCAAAAATCCCAGATTGCTTAGGTGGAGCCTTACCCTACAAGATTACGACTATCCAGTTCGTTATAAACCTGGAAAGAAACATGTCAATGCCGACACACTTAGCCGGTATTTTGTTTAAACAGTAAAGTTGTTCAAACATTTTGTTTTCAGTAAAAATTGACTGAAAATTAATTTGTGTCTCTATTTTGACATTTTTGGTCTGTTGGAAGCTCATCCTTAAGCAACTTCCAGTTAATCCCTGTTTTGGACTTCACACCTAAATTTTAAGTGCCAATGCTTGCTCTTTTTGTCAATATCAACGCCTTCCTCTGTGGCAGGATAATTGCAAAGATTGTACGACACGTTTAATAATATTCATTAGGAGTATTCTACGGGAATTGTAATCTGTCCCCGGTTAGTTCCTCTTTAAGTTTTATACGAAATGGTTTTCTTTATAAAAAAAACTATCAGTCTACCCCTGGGAGATAAAGGATAGCCCTGTTTAGAAGGTTGTTGCGTTTTTATCCACAAACCTCCCAGTGTTGTATCTTTATGTATAAGTTGTTTGGTAACCTTAAACCATTCTAGTGGTATTAGTTGCTGTTAAATAGAGCCGGTGTTCTACCACGTGTTCATAGAATATTCTCTTCTAACCGCTATCGTAGCCTAGGTTGAGGGTGGACGGCGAGGTGTTTTCGGTAGCTTCACAGCTAAAAAAAAATCTACAATTTGACATAATCCGGACTCGTGAGAACGATTAAGTGGTGGGACGCCTCATTTGACAGTATTCTTTTACAATAAAATTAACTTTGTAATCCTAGTGTGTTTTTTGATATTAATGTCTTTTGCCCCATTCTCTGAATACTTGTACGATTTTCCTGCAAAGAAGCAGCGCGGACAGTATTTAGTTAGTGGTTGCAAAAATAGTGTTCTTAACCTTTGTATTTTGCTTTGCTTTAAAATTAATTAAGCCACAAAAACGTTAGTCCCCCAAAAATATAAAACGGCAATTTTAATTTTTGCAAAACCAGTGTTCCTTTTAACTATGTAGATCCTGGGATAGGACTAAGTATCCCCTGGAGGTGTATTTCCTCAAACTGGAGATGTATTTCTCAACCAGATGCAGTTATACAGTGTATTTTTGCAATTTAGATTACAGTGCTTGGCAGTTCAAGTTTTTGCATATCTTGTGTGCACTGACCCAGTCTGTTCTAGCTTCCATTATGAAGTTCACCAAGAACTCCAAATAGAATCTCCTTGGTGGGGAGCTGTAAAGAAGGCCCGTTCTCCACTAGATTTGAGAGGATACCTCAACTCAAACTATCAAAAACCTGAGGGAAACTTCGTTTACGGCAACGAACAAATTTTTTTCTCGGTGCCTCGGCCGTGAAAAACCCCAAATTTCAAACGCCTGTATCTTCCAAGAAAATGGACCAATCCGTCTCATCTAAACAGCTCTTAATAGCCACGAACTTTATCTGTTTTCCCCCGCAAACAGAACACGAAAATTCCTTCTAGAACTTTCACAGCATCCATTTGAAAAACGCACGAAATCGATGCCGTAAAATCACCGTAGCGCACGAGACGCCATTTTCGCCACTTGTAAAAATTTGTATTTGCTTTTATTGTTCACTTAGGCATAAAGCCGAAAACATTAGCTTAGTGTTTGATAGAAGGTACTTAACCTCATTTTGATCTACAGACATACTTTGTTTGATATTTAAGTTTATTTACGGTGACGATCTTGAATACTTTTGAGAAATTTCCAACTGCCAAAACCAATTATCTGCGGCTGCAAATAATGATTGAAACTATCTAAATGCGTGTTAGCATCTTGCTGGTACTTTTAAACTTTGCTTATATAAAATATTTAACGTAATCTTTTGCCATCACAACTACCGGAGCTTAGGCAACATTTTATTTACGAATTTTCCCGGACACTTTTTTTCTGTTTGTACTTAGTTGTTCCTAGCAAAACCGACCTGCCTATCGATTTCCCAAAGTAAACCTGGCATCCCAATGTTGATAACCGAATTTATTGAGATCATTCCTTCAATAGTCGCGATACATAACATCGTGGTTAAATAAGAAAACAATCCGTAGTAATTAAAGGCCTTATTCACGTTCCAAACAATGAGTTTAACTCTACCGGCCTCTCTCTACCACGCAGTCAATAATTGTTCCTTCAAACGGCGCCAAGCGAAAAATCCTTTGCGTTGCCGACTTTTCTATTGTTCTCAAGGCCTGCAGTCAACCAGACCTCGTAGCTCTCCTGGTCGTCTGCACGAACTTCCGGTAATGAGTATATAACCCCAGCCCCAGGAGGCAATCGTTAGCACACGCTCAGCAGATCTCAAAGCCAGAGGTAACTACGCCAGTCGGTATAGGAGATGTCCCGTCCGAATGTTGCCATGCCGGGCAAAGGTAGTTGGTTCGTATAACTAGTATTGACTTAGAAAATTTAACTTTTGGAAACCCCATTCAAAATTTATAGTTCTAAACTTAATATCTAACCTTAAGCTTTGAGAATTTATGGAGGTGGTACCATGATCGGCATTAATGACCCCCCACCCCATGACGTCAGGGTTCACGATCCTTTTCTAAAAACCAGCTTTTTTCCCGTGTTTCTAGTATGAATTTACTCAAACACTAAATAGATCACTTAAACCAATTAGGTTTGCAGAAGCAGTGACTTCGATGGCTAGTTGCCCAAACTCATGTAAGCGTTTTCGTTGATTGGCAGAGTTTTTGTTAACTTAAAGTGACAAATTCTAAATGGCAAATTTGATTCTAAGTCGCACTTAGGAAACATAGTCTGGTAGTATTTTGTGTAATTCCCGCGGTTTGCACTTAATAACAGGTTCTTGCGAGTTCCTGGCAGAACTTTTTCTTGTCGAAATTGTTATTCTTTGCACATAACATGTAAAGGTTGAAACTGAATTTAATGTAAATTCTTGTCAGATTTAATGTAAATCTCTTGTTGCTTTAATATAAAGGCTTCTTGTTGATACTAGTTGAAATGTAAATACTTGCTTTTTATATTTGCCTGTCATTTAATAAACCAAGAGTTTGTGAAACATCAGTTGTTTACTAGTACGATTAATTGCTAGACTTAATTGATTAAGAAAACCACTTATTACTTAAAGTCAGGACTGCAATTAACCACCCACCTGGTGGCAGCGAATACCCCCCTTTAAAGTTGACTAGTTAGCCTACAGTTAGGACCAATGACTCTGTTACCCATACTGGGCCAGTAGTACATGTGTGCTGTTTCCTGAAAAGTAAAAACCGCCACCGCAACTAGTAATTTAAAGGTCAAAACCATCTTGATGTCGGCGTGGCTACAAGCACCTCTATCGTCGTAGCTTCGGCCGCTACAACTCCAAGATGTCTACCTCCTCATCCATATCTGCTGTCCCAACAAAAAGGAACAAAACTACACCCGAATGCACCAAACCTCAACCTATACGGGTGGCTACTATCATCAAACTCCTCAAAAAGGCTGGAATTCATCGAGAAGAGGCCGAATGCATAACCTCAAAGGCAACCAGGGATTCCACTAACCGGATGTACGACAGCCACTGGTCTAAATGGATTTGTTGGTGTATCACAAAACAAGCTAATCCTATCAACCCACCTCTTCCCACCCTTCTAAACTTCTTCAGAGACTTGTTCAACATCGACAAACTCAAAGGCTCTACAATCCTGGTCTATCGCTCTGCTTTAAACAGTGTCTTCAAAGCCGCCAACAACATCAACCTACTTGATGATTACCGAATCTCAGCCCTCCTGCGTTCATGCGAAAATGAAAGACCCACTACCAGAAGGTCTATAACAGACTGGGACCTTTCACTCGTCCTCCAGTCCCTAACGGGTGAACCATATGAGCCCCTACAGGACACCTCTCTTCATCTGATGACTGGCAAGACGGTTTTTCTCGTCACTCTAGCAGCCAGCCTTCGGTGTTCTGAAATTCAAGCCCTCTCAGCGAACCCAGCATACTGCATCTTCGACGCTAACTTCTCCTCAGTCACTCTATATCCAAGATCAACATTCAGAGCCAAAACACAAAAACCTTCGGAACCCCCGAAACCATCACTTTTCTGGCTCTATCCACCCTAGTAGGAAACGAACCTGAACGCCTCTTGTGTCCGGTCAGAGCTCTACGCTTCTACCTAGCCCGGACACGTCATGAGGACATCCGACGAGGAAGAAACCAACTTTTTCTTCCAGTTGATCCCCAATCTGGCGAAACATCAGCAACCATGGTATCAAGATGGATTAAGAAAACAATGGAGGCAGCATATGAGAAACCCCGAATGAGAGTGACGGCTCACGAACGAGAGCTGTCTCCACATCATGGGCCCACCACAACGCCATCCCAATAGAAGAAATTCTAGCAGCAGCATCATGGCGCCACCAATCAACCTTCACCTCCCACTACCTGAGGGACATGTCAAGAGTAGAATCAGGACTACACCGGCTGGGACTAATCATCGCAGCCAGAACTGTGGTCAACCCCCCATTAAGCACTCAGAACACAGAAGCAAGCCATCCATGAAGGAAGCAAGCCACCCAGATGGAAGCAAGCTATCCAGAAGGAAGCAAGACCCAAACAACAGCCCTTTTCAGGGCCACCAAACCCTACGAAAGAGGTCCAAGTTCCTGTTCTAAGCTGTTTTGAATAAAGTGCAATTTGTTCTCTTGCAGACAAAAGTTTTGGGGGGGGAACGCCTGCTTGCATCCTGAAGCGCTAGTGAGGGCGGGGCCCGCCACCAAACTTTGACGATGTCTGCTGATAATGCTAAATTATCAGATTAAGATATTTTGGGAACAAAAATAGAACATTTTGTCGGCCCCCCCCCCCCCAGCCAGGCCGGCTAAAAATGGTTTCTTTGTGCCTAAAACATACTTAACCTACTCCCGCCCTGCCTCTCCTCTTCAGTCACCGCCTGACATATTGAGAGTAAAATGAATGCCGATAGCGGGCGCGCTGTCGCTTTTATAAGGGAGTACTGCCACGCACATGCGCAGTAGGGACATGCAAGCAGGCGCCTGCGCACCGAAAGAAACCTCCAGGGGAACATCACATTCGAGGAATGTAATGCTAAATTATCAGGTTACTAATGTGTTAGGCACAAAGAAACCATTTTTAGCCAGCCTGGCTGGGGGCCGGCAAAATGTTCATTTTACCGGTGTAGGACGCGATGCCGTCTGCAGAATGCAGATGTAAAGTTGCTGCATTTGTCGTATTTACAGACTGAACTTGTTGTATTTGTTATGCTGTTTGCAAAACCGTTGCAACCAGAGACGGTTTGAGCCTGCAATTGAAGGCTTGGAAACAGTTGCCAATATCCAAAATCGTCCTACCTGAGGAACGACCACAAAACTCCGGAAGTGTGGCTCGTTGGCAAATTAGTTGGTGAACTTGAACCAAGGAAAGGTGCTCAACTACCAACAAATGGCAATGTTTTGTGTTCTCTCTCATACATGAACCGGGGGTCAATTTAAGGTAGAAAAAGAGCCGATGTCTAATTTGTTCAAATAAAAGTAGAAAACCTGTGTGAACGTGTTGGCATACCTAACGGCATCAGCCAAAAGTGGGTGATCCAAGGTTAGGTTGGGGAAGCTGATTTTATGGTTCAGAAATCTTTAAAACAGTAACGCAAGAAAAAACTCGGAAATAACAGCTCCAGTTTCATTACATCTCAGCCAACTGTTTCATATAGTCCACAAAGATGCAGCTTGCCTTATCGAGCACATTAGCTGATGCATGAAGAAAACCATCGCCGAGGGAAAATTATTCTAGGAAACTTGAACAAATTGGAAAATTTACTTACGGGTTTCGATGTAAAATGAGTTGAAAAAGTAGACTGAAAGCAGGTTAGAGCGTCAGGGGAAGCAAGAAAACGCATTGGCTAGATCAAGAAACTACAGCTTCACCCTTATCATCTTTAGAACACGCTGACTGAGCTTATCTAATCGTTGACGTGCAATTGGACAGTGAAGATGATAGATATCAAAGGAAAAAAATCCTCATTTTTCTGATGGACCAGTAGCCAAAATATTCGTTCCCCTTCATCAACAGTTGAGTTACCACGCAATTTTCTACCATGACCGACAGTGTCAGCTAGGAGTGGACCAACAAACCGCATTCATTGGCACAATTCTTCCTGAGATGGGATTCCTCTTGTTGCAGCAGCACTCTCCGTAAAGAGCAGCTGAGAAGCAGGTGGGAGTATTAGAAAAACTGCAACAGAGGACATCAAGCCTAACTTTGTACCATCTAAGCATTCCATGTTACGCTGTGATGATAAATTTGCTCTTAATATCAACAACAAAAAAAGAAACGTCTTGGAATTGGTGAAGGCAACTGGTGAGGAACAGGCTATAGATGCTTTTCAACTTTCACATGAGTGGGGTAATTGTGGGGTCATTGTGATAGTTATACAATAAATAAATAAATAAGAATTTGACCTATAATGGTCAGGAGAACGGAAGGGCTGGGGCCACTGACACCGATCCTGCAGAAAGAATCAGGGGGAAAAGGGGAAATGTTTTAGTTTGGTAATTTCTTTTTAAAAACTTATCAAGTGGATGTTCATCCAAGCAACGCTTAAATTCACTAACTGAGGGCGAATTGAAGCTTCTGGAAGAGAATTCCAAGGTCCTATTACCCGAGACGCAAAGAAAAACTTTCTGCAGTCCGTCCGTGGAATGGGCATGCTCAATTTAAGGGAATGGCCGCTAGTTTTACTGGTACAGGCCAGGGTGAAGAACGGAACAACGATAGAGAGCAACCCATGCAGAATTTTAAAGGTCAAAACAAGGTCAGCCTTCAGTCTCCGGAGTTCAAGGGGATCAAGGCATGCCATAGATAACCGTGTGTTGGGAGAATGATTGCGGTACCCAGCAAGACCACGAGTAAAAGAGCGTAGGATGGCTTCAAGTTGGTCAATATCTTGCAAAAGGTAGGGTGACCAAACCGGACTCGCGTATTCGAGGATTGGCCGCACAAACACCTTGTAGGCCCAAATTTTGGTCACAATACTAGCAGATGTAAAGCAACGTCGGACGATTGCTAACCTACGGTAGGCCGAGGCTGAAATCAGGCGACGGTGGGTAGTGGACTTCAAGTCGCTGGAGAACCACACCCCCAGGTCACGTATGGAATATACTCCGTCGAGGGATGTGTCCGACAGAGTGTAAATAAGGCTAGGGTTTGTAATACCAATGTGGAACATACTGCATTTTGTGGCAGATAATGGTAGCTGCCAGTCCAATGACCACTGTGACACAGTATCGATACTAGTTGAAAGCTGGTAGCCATCAGAGAAAGAAGTGATCGGGGTGCTTGCTTTCAAGTCATCTGCAAATTTAAAATGTGAAATATGACCAAACTGTGGCCCCGAAAAAAGATCATTTAGATAAAGAACAAATAGGAGCGGCCCCAGCACCGATCCCTGTGGAACTCCACTGATAAGGTCGCATGAGGTGGAAATGGCAGTACCCACTTGCACACACTGGGATCGACCAATCAATTGTACGAGCCATCCTCTTTGGCCTTCGTTGTAGGTATGCCAGCAAGTTTCTAACATTTGTCCACTTTTTCAAGAAACATAACATCGCCTCTTTTCTATTTTCATAGCACCCCGGTTCATGTATATGTGAAATATTGTAATAAATCATTATGTGCTAGTAATCAAGGACCTTTCCTTGCGTCCGTAACTTGATTCGCCAATGAGTCACGCTTCTGGGGCTTTGCCATCTTTCGTCAGTGTAGGACAATTTCAGATAATGGCAACTGCTTCCAACCCCTTTATCGTGGGTTCACACGATTTTGGTTGTAGCAGTTTTGCAAATAGTACAACAAATACCACAAATTTACCCTGAAAATACAAGTACAACTGCAACATATTTATGTCTGCACTAGCGGAGTCGCTCGCTTCGCTCATTCCGCGTCGTCTCGCGCCCCCCCCCCCCACTCATTTAATTTGCCGTTCGGTCGGTAGATGGCA
>JAHWFP010006069.1:30116-44084 GCA_023313725.1 Lithobius niger
CCCCCCCCCCCCCCCCAATCATTTAATTTGCCGTTCGGTCGGTAGATGGCATCGTGTGTTCGCGCTGCTGGCCGTTGCGTTCCGGGCGCAGCTACTATCTCAGCGGGGCTTGGCTGCTACTCTTATAATTTGCCGTTCCGTCGGTAGATGGCGGAGGTGGCATCGTATGCAGCTGCTGCTGCTGCAGATGCAGATGGCTGCTGCCTCTTTGGCTGCTGCCGATGGCTGAGTTGCGTAAGTTGTGTAATTATATATATATAGATTCTGCAAATAGCTGCCCGTCCTATACCGGTAGATCTAGAATTGTTCAAATGAGCTGAAATTTTAAGTGTAACGTTGATTTATCGGGGTTAACAACATAGGGCTACGTGACTTTGAAAAACTGGAAAAAAGTTTTTTTTTAAATACCCTAACCTACATGCGCTTTCGCACTTGGACCTCCTGGTGCCCTCTTGCTTCTGTTGCTATCACCAGTCTCCTCAAAAAGGCAGGGATTCGTGAGGAAGAAGTCACCAGAATTGCATCCGCCTCAATCGGAGAATCATCCAACAGGATCTACGATAGTCACTGGAAGAAATGGTTTAGTTGGTGTATCAGAAGGAAAGTCAATCCTATCAATCCCCTACAGCAAACTTTCAGGAATTCCTGAACATCACCCTTAAAGATCCACCATATTAGTCTCCAGTGTTATAATGTTCCACAGCTTTCTGCGACACAGTTTTGTAACCTAAATATTTTTCTGCAGGGTTAATTTTTCCGGTGTTGCAATTTTTCAAGGAAACTAGCCCCTTGAAGCGACGATTTCTAATTTTTTTTAAGCATGGCAAAGCATTAAATTCATTAAAAAACCTTTCTATAACTTTTCCCCCCATTACTTTATCCACAGTAACTTTTTTTTAAAATGCTTGTAAAAATAAACACCGTACATGGCAACTAAAACTGATTTTTTAAATTTCATTGTAATCCTGTATCCTGCAGGAGGGCCACTCAGTTTCACAAAAACTCACCTATGAGACGTGCCCAGCCCACACTTTCAAAGTACCATCAGATCCCCCCACCCCTTCCTCCATACCCAGTCATCGTGAAAAACAGGTTGCGTCTCCTCCTACCTCATTCCTTCCTCCATGATATTAGTCCTAAAATTACCAGCGAGCTGCAATTTTTTCTCAAGTTTGTTTAAAGATGTATGTTAAATGTTTTTTTTTAAATAAATAACTTCAGAATGGGAGGAGCTAGTGACTTGTGGTTTGCACCATTGAAAAGCTGGCGAAAAAGGGTTAAAATGGTGTATTTGAACGTCAAAATCGGTCAATATTTAGTGAAGTTATCGTTGTTTCCGCATATATTGAAAAAAGTGCGGCTTACGGTAAAAAAAAAATTGATGACAATTATTTTCTGCAACCGCCCGGAATTTTCTGCGACGCATGTCTCAGGTCGCAGCACTTTCTCACACGGGGTATTTGTCTACCGATCAGCAATCAATACAGTCTTTAAAGTAGCAGGAAGCACCCACCTTCTCGGAGACTACAGAATTTCATCTCTAACAAAGTCATTCGAGATCGAAAGACCAACAATCAAAAACAAATTCCCGAAGTGGGAACTACCCATCGTCCTGAATTCATTACTCAAAGGACCATATGAACCAATGCTAAACAGCCTTATGGCGGTTCTAACGAAGAAAACTGTTTTCCTTGTCACCCTTGCCTCAAACCTCAGATGCGGCGAAATTCGAGCCCTATCATTAGACCCTGCATTCTGCGTCTCGCTCTAGATAATACATACATCACGTTAACCCCCAGAGCTGATTTTCGTGCCAAGACGCAGAAGCCCAGCGCCAATGAAACCCATCCCCATTCCAGTGCTAACAAGAACTGAAACAACACCTGTGTCCAGTTAGAGCACTTCACTTCTACCTCTCCAGAACGACTAAGAAAGGCATTCGCAAAGGCAGAACTCAACTTTTTCTCTTTCGAGAGGAACTTCGGGGAAACCTCCGCAGTCACAATAGCAAAATGGATCAGATACACCATTCAAGCCACCTGTGATCACTCCAACACATGTTAAGCAGACGAAAACGTCAGGATCACAGCACATGAGTTACAGGCACTCTACCTCCTGGGCATTCCACAACAATCCAGCCCCCCCTTAAGCACTATGAAAACGAAGACGGAAGCAAGATGTCACCTCTAAAACAACTGTCTTTTTCAGGGCTACCAATTGAGCGAAAAAGACCAAATTCCTGTTCACCCATTTTTTTCTGAATAAAGTGCAAAGTTGAAACAACTTTTTGGGGGAAACAGCCGGCTCGTAACCCCAGGGTACCCGTCAGGGCGGTGCCCGCCACCAAACTCTCACGAGGTCTCGCTGTTAATGCAAAAATTAACAGGTTATGGACTTTCCAACAATAGAAAGTTAATTTTACCGGCCCCCAGCCAGGCCGGCTAAAAATTATTTCTATTCGGAAAATACATAACCATACCCACCCTGCCTCCCCTCTCGAGTCACCGCCTGACAAAATGAGAGGTAAAAATGATGAGGACCGACTCCGCCGCGGCGCTTTATATACGGGGAACCTGTGCAGAAAGGATGTGCAGTGTGTCACGACGCCTGCGGCTGTTCAGCACCGAAAAATCTCCAGGGAATGAAACAGCAACATTCGGGGAACTTGTGCAAAAATTAACAGGTTATGTATTTTCCTAACAATGGAAACAATTTTTTGCTGGCCTGGCTGGGGGCCGGCAAAATTAACTTCTTCACTAAGCACCATTTTTAATCTGTAACTGCTATTTTTGCCGCTTATTTCCCGTCAAAAAATCGGTGTGTGAGGGCCTGAGAACCAACTTTTCTTTTTTTAATGGCTTAAAACTAATCATTTGCGATTAACTGGTAGGAAAATCAGCTAAAGTTGGTAGTGGGCAACTTTTTTGTGTAGCTGCACTGTGCATAGATCACTACAATCTGATAGGGGGCGATTTCTTTTGATCGCCGAGCAGTGTTAACATGGCTTGGGCATACAGCAAACGGCTGCATGTGCTAGGGAAAAGAAAAAAAATGCACGATACCTGCTGCTGCATTCAGCATCTTGATTTTTTATTTAACCTGTGTTAAACATTATTTGCTTCTCTAGTCTAGAATTATTTAAAATGGTATAACTGTCAACGTAGTAAAAGTTGATATTTAATGACTGTCAATGAAAATCATGAAGGTGTTAATCTTTTTATATCCACAGATATTTTGTATCGAACAGAGGGTGGAAAACAACAGAGTTTAATCGACTTCCCCCAAAGAGGAATTTTACCATTTTTATTGATGTCGAACCAATTGGAGTTGGTGGCCCTACATTGAATCCTGATAAAAGTAAGATCACTTTAGTTACGCTAAGAGTTACATGTACGCCTTTAGGCCGCATAACTAAAGCAGGCCATGAAAATTCTTTTCGTTCTCGGGTGTACTGGGTGGAATTAAAAAATTCTGTTTGGGTCAACTGTTTTTATTTTGAGAAGGAATTGTCTTTATCCCAGAATACCATCCCCAATTAATAATTAGCATTAGCCCAGGTGTAGCGCATGCGCTTAGGTCGGCCATCTTTATTGTCGGAGAGCACAACATTCAGTTGTCTTTCTATTGCTCTCCTTTTTTGATGATTATTCATGATGATTTGTGACCTCATTTACGATGTCTCCACGTTTTTCATGAATTTTAGTGCTAGTAGTGCTTCGTATTGTGAAATTTTTGATTTTCCGATGTTTGTTGTGGTGTTTTATGGCCTATTCCATGGTTAACGGTGCTATCTCAGGAAATAGGTGTATACATTATACCCATTTTAAACACACTGTTCTCGTTCCTCGCCCCCTGTGTTGGTTGTTGGGATTGTTTGCCAAATTCAAATTCTTGTAAGAATTTTTGTGATCAGTCCCGGTGGAAAATTGGGCTATCATTCTTGCCAGTCGTAATCGTTCCCAGCGCAGAATGAAACAAAATCAAAACAAGCATGCACGTTAACGGGCTTCTGCCGCCGACAACGCTTTGATGCCGGCAAGGAAATCACGGCAACCGTCACCCAAAGACGAAAACTTTCCCTTGGACTCCTAAGACTTACTTTGCTTTCACGAAGTCAAATGTTTGGAAAATACTGTTTTTTCTTTCTCTTTTGATTCGCCAATTTAATCCATTGTTGTACAGAAAAAAAAACAATGCTGGAAATTGTCCAAGTAAAAGAAGAAAAAGTCTTCTAAATTACGCTTTAAGAAGTCTAAAAAGTCATCGTCTCGTTCGTCCGAAACATAATGTCTTCACGGTGATCAGACTTCTCAAGCCTCCCATCACTTTTTCTCAAGGACCAGTTTGCCTCTGTCGATCGACCTCAGCTCTTCTGCGGGTCTCCTGATTGACTTGGGTGCTGCTGCTCACTTCTCGCCCGACAATCAACTCTAGTTGAATTCCAGGAACCGCAATCACGCTTACCATCCTCCAAGTCTGCTACTAGTGGCTCTTGCTTGTTGTCGTCATCGGCTATTTCTTTGGTCATGTGTGATGCTGTTCTCCCTTCACTTTCAAAATCCCCTTAGCTTCTCTGCTCGTTTTCGGCCACGCTCCTGAGGTGCTGGCAGACACTGCTATTGCGGTTCTAACTCAATAAACTATCGGACTTATAGTTGACGGACTTATTGCTTTACTGTTAAATCTTAGCATAGCTATTTCTGAGGCTTGGTTGAGGGTCCTAGAGTTCGTAGCCCATGCTAGCAGTATGATTAAATTTAGTTGAAGTTCGCTGCCACCAGAAAAGATAGCAAGGTTTAACAATTCTAAATTATCCATATTAGGTTAACTAGAGAAGTAAGCGAGAATAGTTTTAGTTTTTGTTTGTAAAAAAAACTCTTGGTACTTTTTACATGAAAAATATATAACGCTTCTAAGTTTACAATTAAATTTGGTTTTGAATAAAATAAAATTCAGCTGGTAGTTACAATAAAGAACTCTTGGTAGTTTACATTGAACCTCTATTCGAATAAGAAACGGGAAGGAAGTCAACGGCACCGCAGCTCACTGCCTGGAGTCTAAGCATAGTATTGGATGGGAGAACGTTAGACGCTAGTGACTTCAAATTCTAAGAATGACAGGCATCTGAGATCCTTAGAATCAATAGCCATACGATTGCACGAAATTGGAGTTGCATCATTGATGAACATTCAAGGGCCTGCATTTTCCCGGGTAAAACATCATTGGGAGGGACCTGAAACAACAGCTTGGCCGACAGTGGAAGCTTGATGAGCTAGTGAACGCGCTGCCCACGAAATATGGGAGGCTGCGAGGACCGGAAGTTACAAATTCGTAGCAGACGATGTTGGCGGTTGGAAATTCGTAGCAGACGATGTAGGTGTAAAGAGGCCAATACTTTGTCAAAAGTGCCTGAGGAAGATGGCAGTTTGCCAGTGAAAATTCGCATAATACATTGAAGGTGTCTTCGTTGTGAAGTTTAGCGGTAATATTCTCCATGATTCTCGGAACTGTGACTCAAATTTGTCGAACTTTCACGGTAATATAACGAGCGTTGTTTTCACTGAAATAAACTTTAAAGTCTAACATTTAAATTTTGAAATGAAGGGCTAAGCCCTAATAAGTTTACGTCCCTCACTAAACTAGCTACTACTTGCCCGGCATGGCTTTGCTGTGATCTCTCGGACTCCCAACGGCGATAGTAACCTGTAGCTTTTGGCTGTGAGCTACGCTAGTGAAGGCTGGCAGCAGTTCTGTTTTATACCAGCTTGCCAGTTGTTCTACCCTCCTTCAACTGCGGACCTGTAGGAGAACGACGGCAAGGGGGGGAGAGGAGCTGGAGGACCCTGGAGGTGGGAGGGGTTGAGAGGGCCGGGGCCGAACTGTCACTCAAGCTGGGTAGAAGGAAAGTGTGGACGTCCAAGGGAAGGCAGCTGTTGTTAGTGGTCAGGGAATTGAAACTTGGAAGTCCTTGCCAACTGATTGGCTTTGAGCCATTTGAAAGTCTACAAGGAGTAAAACTGAATAAACATGAGCCTGTTCGAAGGCAAGGAAAAACGTTAATGGCTTTTTAAACTGAAAGTCTTACTGCAGTTGCTTGAAGGAACTTAGGCTTGTAAAGAAGATGCAATACAAGTTTTAAACTAGTGAAAGCCTAATTAAATCATTTGCTGCGTTGGTAATAGCTCGGGGACAGAAAATGGATGTATTTAATTGAAGGTAAGCCAGATTTGCCGTCAGGAGGAGATTTAATAATAAAAATGCGCTGTTTAATAGGAGTGACCATAGCCATGAATATGAATATGAATAAAAACCCAGCAGCAAGCAAAAAGAGCTTTTTACACCAGGGTACCCACGAAGCTACCAGTTTTTATAACTGTAAAGGACGATGATGGAAGGGAGCACGGTATCCAGCCTCTGTTTGAACTGCAGAACCGATGTTGCTTCGATGGTATGTTGAGGCAGTTTGTTCCAGGTGTTAACCACACGGAAAGGAAGTGTGTTTTGGCGAAGGGACGTGTTGCATCTCTTCTTAAAGAGTTTTGCCCCATTGTTCCGAGTGGCAGAGCTCGCAGAGAGGGTGAACCATTCCTTGGCCGCAGGATCTTCACCATTGAGGATCTTGTAAGTGAAAATCAGATCACCTCTGATACGACGGTAATTCAGTGTTGGGAGCTTGAGGGCAGCAAGCCGGTCGGGGTAGGACGCGGTTTTGAGTCCCACAACAAGTTTAGTGGCACGTCTCTGGACACGTTCCAGCTTGTCACGGTCCTCTTCAAAACGAATCCACCATGCTTGGCCTGCATACTCCAGAATGCTGCGAACTTTGCTGCGGTACAGCATGAGGAAGGTCTTCCTTGGGAGGGTTGAGAAGGTGGTCCGGATGATGGCGAGGGCCCCATAAGCCTTAGCCACGGCAGCCTGAATGTGTTGGTTTACAAGACACACTTTGCTTAACATTGGGCGTTAATAAACACGGAGGTAGCCAGCCTGGTTAAAGTTGATGTAAAACTACCGAGCGCGTGCTTACTAACAGCTTAAGGCAAGATATAAAATAGCTATCGTGATTGTAATACTAAAACTAAGTTTAGAAGGTGACTGTTAGTGCGAATTTTGTAGTGCTAGCGCTGTGTGAAAAATAGGCCTATTTGGCAGAAATCCAAAGTGCGTTTCTGTACATAAACTTAATAGCCGCTGCTGAAAAGAAGGAATGTATATACAGGCCGACATTAGCGTACCTGTGGTCCACATAAAACTGACGAACAGTTAGATGTTTTTTTAAGTCCAACTTTTCTAGTTAGCACCCCTCAGAATCAAGGGAGGACAGAAATCAATAATGAAACAAGAAGATTTCTGTCCTCTCCTGGTTCTGAAGGGTGCTAACTGGAAAAGTTGGACTTAAAAATATTCTGTCGTCAGTCTTTTGTGGACCACCCTGTATACAGCAGTAAACTTGGCCGGCTTTATGGCTAAAATGTAAGAAAAGAAATACTTTGTACAGAAATGTGTGGGAAAAGGGCTTCCATGACCCTATGGTTTCAGAGATGGAAAATGTTCGTAGTTTTTAAATGTTGATGAATCTATAATAATAATAATTACTAACAAAATCGTCAAGTGTGCCATAAATAAGGGGGTTATATGATTGAAGTTTCACTTTACCGGTTAAAATGTACACGGATAACATTTGGATGATTTTTAGTTGAAATAATCAAATGTACAATTGAGAAAATTGCATCTGTTTAAGTGCTCTTGTGCTTTACATTTTAAATATATGATAGGTAAAGCACACAGCACTTCAACAGATGCAATTTTCTCAATTGTACATTTGATTATTTCAATTAAAAGTCATCCAAATTTTATCCGTGTACATTTTAACAAGTAAAGTGAAACTTCAATCATATAACTCCCTTTTTTACGGCACACTTGACGTTTTTATTAGTTATCCGTGTACCTTTTGTACGGCTATGGCGTCGTGCTACAAAGGTTTATGTATTCATTGTTTATGCATGCATGCATTGTTGCTGGCCACTTTGAAACAACTTAACTCAGCATTTACGAAATAAATATACCATCCTATTGTTTCTAGCCTCCCGCCTTGAAATTAATAACGTAGCTTAGATTGGTTTAAATCTATATGCGTTTAGCTGAAACACGGATTCTTTCATTTTGCCCTTCAACAATCAGCTTTTTAGCAAAGACATAACGCGTGCACGAAGAATGGATCTGGAGTTTGCTGAGTGGCATTGTTCCCAAATTACAACATAAAACAATTAAAATGGTCGTTCAGGGACCTTTAACTCCAGAATGGATGGATCAATCAAAAAAGTGGTCTCTCTAGAGCCCAGGGAAATTTCTGGCTAAGATATGTTTCAGATTTTAGGTAGGTGCAGTAGTTTTTTCTGAAACCGTGTCACACAAGAAGAAGAACAGCAACAACAAGTGAACAGTTATCAAATTTCCGTGTGGCTCCCTACTTTTACTCTTGCACGGAATTGCAGAAAAGTTCGTGTAAAGTTAGGAAAAGTTGCTATCTACTATCTGGCCAAGTTTGGTCGAAATATATTGAATAGAAACGGAGAAATTAATAGTTTTAGTTTTGCTGGAGAGAGGACTTCAATCATATAAATACAACGGCGAAGCCGTGTATGATAAAAGTTTATTTGCGGAGTAAGTTAGCAAAATGGTAAGATAGGGCTTTTACTAGAAACTGCTTATATCTTACCAACGTTGTGACAATATAGCTAGATATAAATATCTGTACAACAAGTGTTTTTCCGGGAAAATAGAAGTGAAATTGTTGTCGAAAACAATAACGTTCATTTTTTTGGAGGGTGGGGGGGGGGGTCACTTTGCCTAATGGGGTTGAGCTCTGGGAAGAGCTGCCTTCATTACAGCTACGGATGTCATGCCTTTGGGACCAGTTGATTTGTGTCGTTTGTTGTCCTAACCTCTGACGCTTGATTTTTTTCCCGCCGTCGTCCAGCGCCTCGTAGTCTGATTAGCATGCTGCCGTGAAACACGCAACAGTGAGCCACCATTTGCCCTCTTTGCCTAAAAGAAATTGCTGTTTGCTTCCAGTTAGACACCCATAGCTGGTTTGCATTTATTGCACTTCGCCGCATTGCTCTTCCAGCATCGATGTTCGCCAAGGAACAATCCCACGATTGTTCGCACCCCTTCGCCGTTAGCCACCACAGTCTGTTCCATTCGCATATCAAGTAAGGAAGCTAAAGAATATAAAGAAATCGATAGATGTGACAAATCCATTGATGCGTTGTAAAGGTGACCCATTGGAATTGGATGGGCCCATACCCACACCCGCAAACGCGTCCTGCTCAATTTACCCCATTCGATGCAGCACATTTTCCCCCGCATTCAGCGCCACTTGAATAAGGAACAACCCTCACGACTCCTAGATTTCTCTCAATTGCTTACCAAAACTCTGAAACACTCGAGAATATCCGGAGAATGGGGATAAGAGCAGTTTCTCTTGCTGACTTCTTTTACACTGCACCTGCAGAATGTCTTGAAGCCATCACTGGCCCTACAGCCACCAGGAATTGTGCCGTTAAAAAATTGGAAGTAGCATC
The DNA here is from genome assembly GCA_023313725.1 of Lithobius niger. Classification (NCBI taxonomy): domain Eukaryota; kingdom Metazoa; phylum Arthropoda; class Chilopoda; order Lithobiomorpha; family Lithobiidae; genus Lithobius; species Lithobius niger. The sequence continues at coordinate 39,704 of JAHWFP010006069.1, forward strand.
CATACTTCTCAACAAAGCATCTTGAGTGGTCAAAGGAGGCTATACAAAAGCAAACTAGGGGAGTAGATAATAGCATGCTCCATCGTAGTGAGTTGTCCTAGCTTCCACCACATACGTCGAAGGAATTCCAGACTTTTCCTTTCCATGCAGCTTCCAACCTCTTTAAGTGAGAGGTCCTTTCAAATTGCACCTTCCTTGAGTGCTGAATTCGGACACCAGCAGCTCAACCAAGCAGTCTCAACAGCAGTATTTTCCACGGGGCAAATGGGTTCATTTTAAGGATGGACCACCTTATCAGTGGCTTATTTTGTGGCAGAGGTCGCCAAAGAGGATGAGAGAGACCAACCGTCGAAGAGACCAAACCCTGGAAAAAAACATTTCTCGCAGCAAATCTCCTGCGAAGAAAGGCAGACGTGACGTTCCATTGCCCCCAGTAAGACTAAGAAGTCATTCGTCTTCGGTTGGTGGCCGCCTGCAACAACATGCAGAAGCCTGGAGCGAGATTACGCATGACCTTGGCTCTTATTCGTAATCGTGCATGGCTACCACTCGTGTAAGTTTCTCCATCTTCCGAAGTTGGCAGATTCTTCTCAGTGGAGCTTCGCAACCCCACAGACGCCGGATCTCCTCATATCATGGAAGTGGATTCCCTCATTCAGAAAGTAATTCTCGAACTGTGTCACGATTGCACAAAACCAGGATTCTACACCCTAGTAGCTTCCTCGTGCCAAAGAAGACAAGAGGGAATCGTCTAACCTTCTATGTGAAGTACTTGAACAAGTGAAACAAAAATTTCACACAAGGCGCAATTGGACACAAGGCGCAATTCAGTCCAGCTTGGGGAATTCACGCTGTCCATTGACCCGTGAGGAAGCATACCTTCACGTTCGGCCTTCTTCAGTCTTTTCCTGGACATGTATTAAGTCTTCAGGCTCGTCTTCAATGGGAAAGTTTACCATTTTAAGACACTCTCATTTTGGCTAACAACGGCACCGAAAAGCTTTACATCCTTAACCAGGCCAATCCTGGAGGTATCAGAACGTACACCTAGCTGGATGACTGGCTCCTCCGGAACAAAGACTCAGAAATATTCTCGCAGATCTTGTATTCAAGTTGGGAATTCAGCGTCAACCTAAAAAAGTCCCGCTTAAGAGCCCGTGAGGATACTCATCTTCTTTGGAGCCTTCTTCGACCTAGAGGATTTCTCTATTTGCCTATCTCCGAAAGTAATCTCCTCTATTAGGGAAGCAATCATTGAGCTTCTAGACCATCAGACCTTCTTGATGAGGGCTCTTTAAAGTAATCGGCCAACTACCGTAATTTCACGCGTCTAACCCGATTCCCAGATAACCCGCACCACTAAAAAATAATGTAATTGTGTAAAAATATTCTCGTATAATCCGCACCCCTGTATAACCCGTGGGTAATCTACAAGTTTGAACGAAGTTTGGACGACCTCACTAATGCTTACTGTAATGCCAGGCTGTTGACCTTCCAACACATTTATTATCTTGTTATCCAAGGTAAAATAAAAGCTAGTTTGTTTTTTGGTACTGTATACTACCTTTATACTGAATATCTTTTAGCACATTTAACGATTGGTACCGTTATAACCAGCAGTGCACAACCGTTCGTCCGTGAAAAACACCATTCCTAATGCACGCTAAAGCAGCTTATCGGTTAGGCGCCCCAAGCGCTCTTCTCTTTGTGCAGGAACAGAAAATTGACCAGCACTGAGTAAGCGATCAAGCACACGATGCTCGAACGCACAACGAAATTGGCTGCTATTAATTACAAGTTGGTTTCAAATTTCGATACAGTATTAACAATTAAAACAACTGAAATCTTGAAACGAGCAGTAAGTTTTCATGAATTATTACAAGAGATGCATGGCAAAAAGTGGGTAAATTACTATTTTCAACTCGATTTTCACGTGATTTGTATCACTTCAGCGTGAGTAGGTGAACGTTTGGGCTTATTGAGAAATGAGTTTTTTGTTTGTTTTTTAGTGTGCAAAAAAACTCGTGTAACCCGCACTCTCGTATACCTGCAGGCCCAATTTTTAAAGAAAAAATCGTATAACCTGCGCGTTATACGCGTGGAATTACTGTAGACACAGCTGCAGGTCTAGTCCCATATAGCAGCTGGAGAGTTTGCCCTCCGTTCACTGGCACAGGAAGGGCAATTGGATTCTAGGACCCAACCCATACCAGGACAGGACTTGGATGGCTGCAGATTTCCCAAAGACAGAAGCCCTGTGTTGATGCGATTCCTCCAACATAGCTGCAGGATCCTCATCAAGGATGCGTCCACCCCTGGATTGGGTGCCCACATCAACACCTTGACTGTGGCTGGAATTTGGAATCAAGTAACACATGTAAAAGTGTGGCATTAACACAAATTATAAGTGACGTGTGGTTCGTGGTGTTTGACTTTGTTGGCATCGTCTCGCTTCGCTCGAGAGCTTACTTATCACATACTGACTGATATTTCATGCCAAAAAAATCTGAACCTCGTAAAATAAGCTTTAGACGACTCTGTGTTTTGTCACAATTCGTCTATGAGTGTCGTCCGAGACTTGTAATGCCAGTATTCTGCATGTGCCTGTTGGATTTACGCTCGAGAAATGATCTTACTGGCTACCTCATGGAAGTGCGAAAAAACTTTACTTCACACTACTTCCCAAGCTGCGGCTGCTTTACCTTCAATTGGACCACTTACTCTGCACCAGAAAATTGTAGGTCCATAAGGAATCCACCAACTAACCCAGGAGGCAACAACGGCAACTGTTCACCATCCAAGTTGTCAAAGTCTGGACGATGCTAATTTTTAATGAGTGACATAATTTTGAGATAAAAACAATTATTTTCTATACCTTGGCCGGTGTGGAATTATCCCTAGAATGCCTACCCAATTACACGCCCTGCCTCCCCTCACTGTTGTCGCCGACTGTGTGCCAAGACAATGAAGATGGCCAACCTAAACGCCGCATATGCTGCACCTGGGATGTCCTGAAACAGGTACACATTCGGTACATTTGTTTGGATGGATATAGGACTTAAAATTATGTCTGTGCTCTTGGAATAAAAACATTTAAAAAACCGAAGGTTTGGTCTTTACGTTGGTCGATGCGCATACTTTGAAACTTACTGTAAAAACAACTTCCACAGTCCAAAATGCTTCGCCAAAAGAGTTCAAGTTTCCACTAAAACTTGTGAATTTTGACAACATTTTTACTGGTGGTGTTCCTCAGACGACAGTCATAATAGACTCAACACCACACTCCAGCGCTCTACCACTCCAACGAACTTTGCTGCTGTTGACATTCAAACTTCCCTCTCAACCACAGCTGGCCTTAAATCAGCTCCCAGTGCTGCTTGCGTTGCTGACGTCCAGATGCAGGCACCCTTCCTCCAGATTCTCCTTCCTAGGTGGTGGTGTTCTTGGGAGAGGATTTTGCCCTCTATAAACCAAATAGGTTTATAGGCCTGCTCGTGCACATTCGTAAGCTTGACTGACTGTTCATGGCAGTGATGAATGGCCATAGACTACAAAACACAGATGTGTGCCTCCTTACGTGTGTCTGACTTAAGCATGATTTTTGGTTCCCTTCCAGTTTATATGATGTTGGGTCTTTTTACAATGGAGTGCTACTCCGTTTTTGGAATCTTAACCTTTGGTGGCCTTCACATGCTCTTGCTCTTGTGCAAGCCCACCTTTTTGTTTCTCCGACATTACCCGAAGGACAATTTCCGCAAGGGATCCAATACACGACTCCTTAGGTATTGGGATATTTTTTCCCCACCCGGGTTTCGTTTTCATCCATCTCCTCCGCTTCCAACTCTGTCTTCCGAATCTACTTCTGCTTCTTCTTCCTCGTTCTTAGCATTTCTCGACTTCGATCTAGTCTGGTTGCAGTGTACGCCTTACAACTTCGCTTCAGCGGCGCCCTCTTCCTCTCCGGAACCAGGAAGATCTGTGCTCGGCTCAACTGCTTCCTCTTCTCTTAGCAGTCTCTCTCCAAGGAACTTCCAGATGTTCATAGGGCTAAGAAAATATAAAAATAGCAGGCAATGCCTACTTTTCTCAAGGCTCTTTGCTGCATCTCTCCTTCTCACGCTAGATAGGTAGTAACTTCTATGGGACCTACCTTCTTCGATTCTTTATTTCCACTGTCATCTAAGGGGTTCTTCCAGGCTTGAGCCTTCTTGATAGCCTCGTTCACGGTCCTTGCAGGTTATCCCAGCATCCTTCTACATACCATTTCTTTCCTACTTCAGTTAACATGAGCTGGCTCCCGATTTGCATCATCTCGCCCTTCATAACTGCGAGGAGCTGGGACTTATCCAGAACTATATTTGAGTGCCTGTCCGGTGTGAGT